>PVKY010004956.1:0-18281 GCA_004027775.1 Bradypus variegatus
AGGGCCCCTGGAGGCCAGGGGTGGGAGCAGCCCAGGCCCAGGGCCCTGCTGATGAGTCTCCAGGCTCCCTGCCATCCTCCAGGCCTCTGGCGGTGCTTTGTCTTCGTAACTTCCAATAGGAGGTTATGAAGATAGCCAAGGGAGATGGTCCCTGGCTTTGCAGACCCACACTTCTGGTACTCCCACACAATCTCCAACCCCACGCAAGGCAGCTGGGGTGGGAGTCAGACGCTGTCAGGACACAGAGCTTTGAAGCTGACAGGAAGGCAGCCCAGAACTACCTCCTCACCTTGGCTCCCACCCCGTCTTCAGGAATAGGTAACCTTCTTGGGCTACATGTTGTGATCCAAAACACTGAAAGGTCTGGGTCATGACAGACAAAATCCCCCAAATGGAAGAGGACATTTGGGGCTGGGAGATTTTAAAAGGGACATAGTTCACCTGCTGTTGAAAACAGGCTCCAGGATGGATCTGGGGGAGGCACAGGCATCTGGTTTGAGTTTTCTTTTGAGATCTCAACCAGCAGCCCTCCAGGCCTGCAGAACCTGCACCTGGTAATCTAGGCTCTACTCTTGCCTACTCATTAGCTGAGAACTTGGGCAATTCACTTGGTCTCTTCCTATGATTTTCTGTAAAATGGGAGGGTTGGGCTACACTCGACACTAAATGCTCTCTATACTTCTATGACTGCTGAATCTTAAAAGTCCAGCTTCAAAATCTCTCAGACTCTAGTCCTGATGTTATAGACACTTGCTTTGTATTTCCAATTGGCTGTCCCCACTGGCCTTTCACTCAACATATCTGAAACCAAATTCTTTTTTTTCAATCAGCATCTGCATGGTGAATAATCTCATCACTGTCCCATAACCCACTCAGAAGGATGATGAGTCTACTTGAGACTCCTGGTAGTTTCCCCCAGTCCCCATTCCTACCCAATATGTGATTAGCCCTTGAATTATGCAGGTCCTTTCTCCCTAAGTTCAGCCAAATCCATTCATCCATTCATCCATCCATTTATCTACCATCTTATTCCAGACCTTAGAGGTTCAAGCCTGCACTTTCACCTCCAGCCCCTTTAAATCCACCATATACTCCAGTGAACTTGCTAATAATATTCAGTTCACCCAAAAAACTCATGAGCCTTCGGAGCCTCCCATTTCCTTTCAAGGAACAAGTCATCCAGGCCCTCTACAAACTACAGTTAGTTCTTCACATCTGATCTCTCAGCTCTCTCCCATCCCCTGCACTCCAGCCAAATACCCCCCTTCTGCCCTCTCTCTACTTCCAACTTAGTCACACTTCCTCCTGCCTCACCTGTTTGTTCACATGGTGGGCCTGGGCAGAGATGGCCTCCTGCCCCATTCCTGCTTGTCACTGAGGAGCTGGCTCAAATTTTACACTCTCCTCCCAGGCACCCACCTGTGTGCCCTTTGGCAGGGTTTCTCAATCTGTACTCCTCCAAGAAATGGAGGGGGACAATATGGTCAAATCAATTTGGAAAACCCTGGGTTATACATAGTTTGTCAGGTTCCCTCTTTCTTGTAAAACTATGCAGAGCCTTTAATATGCTAATGTGACAGCAAAGCTTCAAAGGTGGGGGTAATATACAGCCAAAACTAACTTGATCACAGGAATCCTTTTATATAGCATAGTGGGTAATAGTAGACTCTGGAAATCAGTTTCCTGATGCTTTGGTTTGAATTCTGGCTCCATTTACAACCAGCTGTATGACCTTGGGCAAGTTAATTAACATCTCTAAGCCCAAGTTTTCACTTCTGTATAATAAGTATAACATCCTTTGTCACAAAGAGTTGTGAGAATTAAATGAGCTAGTTCCCGTAAAGTGCTTAGCCTGGACACTTGTACCTTAGTAAGGACTCAAAAAAGAAACAAATAGTAGCCAGAAGCAGTTTTGTGGAACAATTTGGGAAAAGCTTTACTACAGCACTTCTCAGGTAGCACTCAGGATTCTCAACAACCTCATCTTTTTACCTGTTTAAGTCTTGTACAAGTAAGACCATTTTTTCTCAGGGTCCAGTACCATGACAAGCACAATGGGAACTCAGTCTATGTGTTATGACAACAGGGTTTGTGGAAAGGATGTGTCTGGATGTTGGGAGAAGACCGTCAATGTGGCTCCCCAGATGGGTTGGGGATGGGTTGGATTAGAGCCGAGGAAGGGACAATCCCTCAGATGCTGGGAAAGAAAGAGATCAAGGAGATAAAGGAACAGGATAAAGAAGTGGTGGTGGCAAAGATAGGAAAAGAGGAAGATGGAGGTCACCCTAGAAATGCTCGATTGTCCAGGAGAAACGGGATGTAACTAGACCCCCCTCCCTCACGCCCCACTCCTCCAGAGACCCCTGGAATTATTTGTATGTGTGTGTGTGGGGGGGGTACCCTCAGGGCATATGGGAGAGTTTGCAGATAGAATCAGAAGAGGGAGCTGGTGCCTCGGACCTCCTGGGAGTGTCTCAAGCCTCTTCGGTCACCATGGAGATAGGTTGCCTCTGGCCTCAGAGACTCCCCCAGGACCTGGGGCCCTTCACCCAGGCCTAGCCAGAGGCAGGGCAGACCCAGGAGAGCAAGAAGTGAGAGAGGAGAGAGAGAGAGGGAGAGCCAGCAGCCCAGGGTGGCCAGAGCAAGGAGCTGAAGGAAGGGGAGGGAGGTGCCATCACAGGCAGGAGGGAGAACCTGAGTTCTCAGCAGGGCGCACCTTAGCAGTGGGGGATGCAACGCAGGTCAAGCCACAGAACTTGATAATATCCCCTTTCCCTGGACCCTCCCTCTCTGCAGCCCAGGCTGGAGAGCCTGGTGAGGAGTCCCAGGGCGGGGTCAACTAATTGCTGGGTATGGAGTAGGTGTTGGGATAAAGAGGCTGGGAAAGGGACTTGGGAGAAGATCTTGCCCTGAGGGAAGGCGACTGGGATAATCCTAAGGCAGGCAGGCTGAACTCCACCCCAACCTGAGGTCTGTCTGGTTAATTTGAGCAGATTGCATCTCTACCTGCTCTTTCTTGGGGTGAAAGGTGTCATTCCTGGGGTGGCCTCACAATCGTGGGGTAAGAGGACCAACTGCTTGCCACATAAACCCTTTTGAAGGCTGGGGAGATGGTGAGGTAAGACAGGGTAGAAGTGGTAGACCTAGGATGTGAAAAGGGACAAGAAGGGATGGGATATCGTGAGGACCAAGGGCTGCTTCCAGTCTGTCACTCCTCTCAGTTCCAGGAAAATAAGAAACAAAAACTCAAAAAATAGAGAACTTTATTGTCAGGGACATGTTTTGGGGCTTAGGAAAGGGAACTGGGGACCAACCCCAGGAGCCTGGGGGTGGGGAAGAGGTTAACACACAATACACAGAGAAGGCACAAATGGGGAGGCCCCCTCCCTGAGAGAATTCCCACCCTGTGCCCCCCAGGAACCTAGGCCTCTCCCCATTTCCCCCCTTGAGAAGCACCTATGGTGGTCAGCCTTGGATAGACCCAGGTTTGGAGTAGACTTCCTCCCCACTCCCCACCTCCAAACCCTTCTGCTCACCTGCCCATTAGCCCCCACCTGAAAGACCCAGCACCTGGTCCAGTGTCCTGGAGTGTGACAAGTCACAGGCCTCTCCCCAGTGTTGTAGGTGCCAGGAGACCACCACAATGCATACCCTCCCTCCATCTTCATTCAGCCTAACCCTCCATGCCCGGGTGAGGCAGCAAGGTCACTTCCAAGGCCAGGGCATCCCAGATCTGTGGTCCCACCCCCCGCCCCTCTCTTGGGCTGGGACCCACTGGGCTGGTGCACGTGGTAGGTACGACACGCCTGGCTCCCTCACTCCCACACTTCGGTCCAGATGGCCCCGTGGTAGGGGTGGGGTGGGGGCTGGGGTGTGCTGAGCCGCAGGGGCTGGCCTACCTGCTTGCTGGGGTATTTGGGGGGGTTGGTGCGGTAGCTGTAGTCGGAGTACTGCTCGGAGCCCGTGGACGTGGTGTCCCCGGTGCCCACGAACGTGTTGGCAGGTGGCAGGTCCTGTACCACCTGGTGCTTCTTGGAGGCCGAGGGTGACTGGGGCTGCAGCTGGATGGAAGGCAGTGGGGAGTTAGAGCGGTAGTGGCGGCCCAGGTCGGGGCTGCCTGGTGGGTAGTTGAGGGGCAGGTGGATGCGGGGGCTGTCGCCCGGGGCATCGCTCATCAGGTTGAACTTGAGGGACTTCTGCAGCCCGGCCTCGTCCTCATCCTCCACAGGCTTCACGGGCTTCGGAGACTTGCTTTTCTTGCCCTTACTTTTGCTTCCCTTGGAGGCTTTGCCACTGGGCTTGGGGGCATACAGGTCCTTGGTCTCCTTCTTACCAGCCTGGTAGCCACTCTTGGCCTCCCGCTGGCGGCAATAGCGTACGAGCACCGCCAGGGCGATGAGCAAGGCCACGGCCACCACGCCGGCCACCACACCAAAGAGGATGTTGCCACGCTGCTTGGAGCGCTCGTACTCTGGGTCCCCAGCAATGTCGATATCCAGTGGTGTGTCCAGGCTGTGGCCCAGCAGGGTCTCCAGCAATGTGCGGTTGGCCAGGGTCTCATTGACATAAAGATGGACCAGGGCTGTGCCATAGCGCGGGGGCTTGCCACGATCACTGACCTTCACCACTAGGCGGTGCAGCCCATGGTGGCGCCGCTCAATCTCCTTCTCCAGGGTGATGGCACCTGAATGCGACCCAATCTGGAAGAGTCCATAAGGGTTGCCACCAGTGATGCTGTAGGTGAGCTCGGCATTGACACCGGAGTCAATGTCCTCGGCTGTCACCTGGCTGACTGTCTCGCCAAGACGTGTCTGAGGGGTCAGCAGCCGGTGGGAGGTGTTGGAGGGGGCGGTGATAAAGGGTGCATTGTCATTCTCGTCCAGCACATTGATGGTGACACCAACGTATGCTGAGCGAGGTGGGACACCACCATCCACTGCCTTCAGCTGGAAGGTGTAGGTGCTCTGCTGCTCCCGATCGAAGCTCAGGCTGGAGAGGATGGTGCCTGTGCCGTTCTGGATTACAAAGTCACCGTTGTCCTGCTCCACTGAGAGCTGCACCCGGGCGTTCTCCCCCTTGTCCCCATCGATGACAGTCACCATGCCCACCGGACTCAGCGCCGGCATGTTCTCCATCACTGAGAAGTTGTAGCCACTCAGCATAAACTTGGGATCGTTGTCATTGCAGTCCAGCACATTGACCAGGACAGTGGCTGTGCCCTGGAGGCTGGGGCTGCCCCGGTCAGCTGCCACCACCTTCAACTCATAGCTGTCACGTTGTTCCCGATCGAGGGAGGTCTTCACTCGGATCTCTCCAGTCTCAGGTGAGATGGTGAAGAGGCCCTTGGCAGCCGGCTCAGGCTCCAGAGAGTAGACCAGCTCAGCATTGGAGCCAGAGTCGGCGTCACTGGCAGTGACCTCGGCAACCACCTCGCCGGGCTTGTTGTTTTCTGGGAAGGCAACCTCAGTGATGCTCTGGGTGAAGACAGGTGCATTGTCATTGACATCCACCACCTGCACCTTCAGGGAGTTGGTGCTAGAGAGTGGGGGGTTGCCGGAGTCCACCGCCACAATCTCGATGGTGTAGTCTTTGACTTTCTCATAGTCAAGTGGGGTGGTCGTCTGCAGGAAGTACTTCTTCTTGCTATCACTGCCTGACTCACTCGCCTGCCGTAGCTGGAAGGGGACATCGCCTGCCACCACACAGGTGACAGCCGCATTCTCTCCCTCATCTCGGTCAGACACCTGCACCAGGGCCACAGCTGTCTCCTCTGCCACATCCTCTGAGATGTTAGCCATTCCGTCTTGATGGGTCACCAGCCCTATGCCCCGGATCTCAATGGTGGGGGCATTGTCGTTCATGTCCTTCACAGTCACGACCACCTGGGCCCGGGCACTCTTGGGGTTGGCACCTCGGTCCTTGGCAAGCACTGAGAAGCGCAGGGTGCTGAGGTCCTCACGGTCCACGGGGCCTTGCACAGTGATGAGTCCAGTGTTCCGGTCCAGTCGCAGAAGACGCCTCACCACTTCGGGCGCCTGGTGGAACGTGTAATCGATCTCTGCATTGGCACCTTGGTCCGAGTCATTGGCCTTCACCTATAGGGAGGCAGGAGAGGAAAACCGGGAAAACAAGGATGGGTTAGTCCAGGGAGAGCAAATTAAGTGGTGCATGTGCTCCCGGCATCCTTTCCAATGAGCATGGCAGACAAGACTAATGGAACGTGGCCCCCCTTTCCAAAAGCAGCACACATCTGCCTTTTCCCCACCCTGACACTCTGGCAGATGTCACCCATCTATTTTCCTGAGGAGCCCTGATGCAGCTTGTCAATCGTCGACTGCACTACAGGCAACTACCAGAGATGGGACAGGACGGAATTAATACCCACTTGTTATTCCTGCATCAGTTCTCCCAAATATGGGGTGAGGATCCAGCTAGCAACTAAGGAAGCCCTTACACCCAATTAAACTGGCCTTCAGCCCTTCTAAAGAGATGGAAAGTGCAGGCAGCAGAGGTGGTGTGTAAGCATGCACATATGTATGTAATATGCATGTGTGCACACATGGGTATTATGTGATTGTGTGAGATGGGGTACGTGTGCACAAGTATGTTTGCACACATCAGTAGAGAACCACATGCCCACCTGAAGGCCACAGGTGAGGGGATTTCTTTTGAAAGCAGCCAGGGAGGGATGTGGGTCAGAGAGAGCCTGCCACTCACTGCTCAGTCAAACAGGGAAAACCTGTTTTCAGCAGCTCCTCCTTTCTCTCCTGGCTGGCGCTGATGGCTGATTGCTGCACAAGCGTGAGGAATTCGGCCGAGCCCTCAGCCAGGAAGGAGGGGTTGTGCGGGCCACAGAGCGGGCTGGCAGCAGGCTGGGCTCCCAACGTCAAACAATGAACTATCTGTCCCTTTGCAGTGGGCACGCCCTCCCACGCCAACGCCGACAAGCACTTGGCTCAGCTCTATACAAACATGGGTGGTAATGGGGCAACGGGAACCAGGAGGGAATGGCCACGAGGTAGCATTGGTCAGGTGGAAACATGAATGCTGGTGTTAGGTCACAGCCAGACAGAATGTGATGTGGGGTGGGTTAGACACGGAGGTGAGATGCACAGGCAGAACTTGGCAAAGTCTCTGAGGAGCAAAGGAGAAGAGTCCTGGGTTCAAATCCCAGCCCCACCACTAACCAACTGAGTATGTGATCTGGGGCCAATTATTTAGCCCCCCCAATCTGCAAATGTGTGAAGAGTACATATACACAGTATATATGTCACAGGATCCTGGTGTGGATTAAATGGATAATACATGTAAAAATGCCTAATACAGCCCAGCCCATGGGAAGTGCTCTCAATAGCATGTATCCCTCTCTCTGTTCAGCCATTGTCATTCTGTCTGGAAATCAGTGCTGACATAGTGTTGGGTGCACAGTAGGCCTTCAAGACACTGCCAGTTTTCTTCTCACCTTCCCTTTAGGAAGGGGAACTCCAACTATGCTGCCAGGGTTGCTCCACAATGGAGATCCCTGAGTAGGGGTTCCCCAGCCACCCTGGTCTCAGCTCATACCTGTGAACTCCAAACCCAAGCAGATTCCCCTCCCTCTTCTTCATCACTGTCCCCTACCTCACCCTCCATCACCACCTTTATGACTGTGATCCTCCCTGTTGTCCAACTTACCTGCCTCTCCTGCCACCTTGCCTCCCTTTGTCTTTGTCTAAGGTCCTTAGTTCCTGTTTGTTTCCCTCCCATTCTTGCTCAATTCTGTTTCTGCCTCTTTCTTTTCAGCCTGCCTGCCTCTCAGCCTAGCCTCTGCTCTGCTCTCCTGCTTCCTCTCAGTGGGAGGCCTTGCGGCTGCTAAACACTTAGGCTTGGAAGCCAAATGTTGGGAATGGCAAAGGTGGGATTTGAACCATCAGCCATGTGTTTTTAGGTAAGTTTCTTAATCTCTATGGACTCAGTACCTCCTCTGTAAAACAGAGATAACGCTTACCTTATACTGTGGGGTCTACATGAGAGAACACACACAATGAACAGTGCTTGGCTCCTGGGCTAGTATCATTCACCCTCCCCAACTGTCTGCCTGCCTTTTCTTTCTCAGTCTCCCTTCTCCAGGTCCCATCCACCAGCCTTTAAAGGTGGCTGAAAGCCCGACCCATTTCCCCATTGCAGCTTGAGCACCCAGGACGCAGGATTTCCCAGGATGGGTAACGGTGCCCAGGGCAGGCAGAGCCCTCCTCAGCTCCCTCGCATCAAAGACAGAGGCGGCTTCAGCCCATGGGGAAGGAGAAAGGAGCTGAGGCTGGCAGGAGCCCAGGACTGAGATGACAGCGGGAGATACGCCCACCCGTCTGCAGGGACGCTTTCTCTGCTCCCTCCTGGGCCCTGGCCCCATCCAGCTGCCCAGCCCCTGGGGCAGTTCCCATGCAGACAGGTGCTGAGAACTTCAACAGAGAGGCAATCAACCCTACACCCATGGGTGCCCTAGGCCCATGCTTGGAGGAGAAGGGGGCAGCACAGACATCTGAATACATTTTTCTAAACTTAGAGCCCACCTGGCTAATATGCTCTTATTTGATTTTGCCAAGGAGGAGCAGGTGATGCTGTGTCCTCCAGCTTAAGGAAAATCTTATCTGGCTAAAGGGAAACCTCCCCTGGTTGGGAAAATATTCTCATCTCTGAGATCCTACTTGGATAAAAGATGATTCCTTTGTTCCAACAACACTCCCTCGGCTGGAGGAGGATGCTGTTTGACTTGGAGGGGGGTTTCATTCTCAGAGACTTCCCCAACTTGATTTTGCCTTAGGGCTGGGGGGATTACTGTTCATATGCAAGGACACTGTCACTTAGGTAGCTTGATAAAGGGAAATAAAATCATCGGCTGGTTTGGGGAGAAGGTTGTGGGACAGTCTGACCTGGCTGGAGCTGGGGGAAAGGGGTCTCTCACCTGGATGACCGAGTGGCCTATGGGGCTATTCTCGGACAGCTCAGCCTCATAGGAGGGCCGCTCGAACTTGGGGGCGTTGTCATTGGTGTCGAGCACAGTGACCCTCAGCAGGGCGCTGCTGGCACGTGGGGGGCTGCCTCCATCCTGCACCTTGATGGTGAGGTCATAGGAATCCCAGCGCTCACGGTCCAGGTTGCCCATCACGATGAGCTGTGGCTGCTTCTCCTCCTGGTCCTCTGCCACCTGCAGCCCGAATAGCTCCTGGGCCTCAGGCCCAGCCTGCAGCTCGTAGGATGCCACACCATTGGGGCCAGCATCACGGTCTGAAGCCAGCGGGATGGGGAAGAGTGAGCCAATGTTTGTGTTCTCAGGGATGGCCAGCGTGATGACAGGCGAGGCGAAGTTGGGTGTGTTGTCATTGATGTCCTGTACCTCGATCTGGCCTTCTAGCAACCGGGGGCTGCCGTTTTGCACAAGGTCCGTGATAGATACCTCAAACTCCAGGATGCAGGGCTCACCAGGGAGCTGGTTTTGGCATTCACGGAGCCCCTCCCGGTCAATGGAGGTTTCAGTGGTGAAGATGTCACCTGTCTTGCCATCCACCCGTAGGTATGGGGCACCCACTTCTAGTTTGTACAGGTGGCCCACGTCTGGAAAGCCGTAGTCAGCTGCCAGGCTTCCGATGAGGGTGTTGGGTGGCTGTTCCTCCGGCACCTTGTACACTACCTGAGTGGCGTGGCCTGGGGATGGAGCCAGCAGGAGCACCAGCGCCAGCAGCATGGGGGGCAGCAGCAACCGTTGCCCCCCCGGGCCTGGGCTGGGCCTCAGGGGCCCCATCCTGGCAGGCTTCAGACTCAGGAAGGCTGCAAGGGGAAGAGGCAAAAAAGAGGCAGTCAGCTGGGAGGAGGAACCTATTCCAGAGGGCTGCCCAGAGCTGGCCCCCCACTCTCCCACACATACCTACACAGTATTCTCCCACAAGGAGAGCTCAGTCCCAGCACAGAACCCTGAGCCCAGAAGTGATTCTGCTCTAATTTGGAGGATCCAGAACAGAGATCCCAGCTCAGAGCATTTATCCACAGCCAGGTGTAGCAGCTGTGTCTGCCCCAGCTGGAGGAGCCGGTAAGAGGCCCAGAACAGGTCCTGAGAGGCTCCCGCCCAAGGAACGCCCTTACCCACCTGACACTCTCTCACTCTCTCAGTCCCAGCCCTCCTTCCCGCTCTGCTTACTCTCTGCTCTGTGCTTTTCCCAACACCTCCTTCTCAGCAGCATCCTGCCTTAGTCACCCATGGTAATTACCCTGATACTGAGATAGGAGGAGCAAGCAGGTGGGAGAGTAAGGCCTGGACCCCCCCCTCCCGCCAAAGGGAGCACCCCCTACACACATCGAAAGAGAGACACAGGTACCCTCTTTCAATCCCCAAACCTCACAATCATTACTATCTACACTAGGGTCCATTTAGAATGGCTGGAGGGAAGTGAAAAAGTCTCATTTCTTTCCCTTGACAGCCTAGTTTCTGGGTCCCTCCAAGATGCTAAATCAGTGCTTATGTGCAGAGGGTAGGGATATGAAGTCTCAAATCCCCCTTTTCTGACAATAATCTCATAGTGCCCCATATAACCCACCCCCACGAAGGGCCAGCTTGAACTGGGGACCAAGTAAGTCTTGTGAAAACGGTGCAGGTTGAGGAGCAGGTGTGAGCCCTCTGTGACCTCCCCCAAACACACATGCCCATAAATGTGTATACATTTGTGCCTAGACACACCTCCCAGGGCTCCTCTCCCCCTCCTCCCCTGCTTCCAATGAGGAGGGGGTGACACAGGCAGGCGGATGGGAGAAGGGATGAGAGTTCAAGGTTGGATTCAGGACTGCCGTCAGGGCTGACTGGCACTGAAATTGGCACTGGGACCTGTCCTGGCCTGACCTTAGCAACTGGGAGCTCAGCAGATCTAACTGGGACAGAGCTGCCAGTGAATGGCACAAGCAGCGTTTCCCTGACCCCTCCTCTCCACGTCCACAGCACTCCATGAACACCTGGCTCCTATTTGACCCCTATCCCCACATGTAACTGACCTCTATTTCACACTTGGCCCCTCCTCTCCTAACAGGTTCAGTCCCATCTCACACCTGCCTCTCTGTTTCCCCCCACCCTCATCATTCCAGCTAGAGCCCTACATTGCCCCGGCCAACCATAAGCTGCACCCCTATCTTCCATGAGCACAATAACCCAATTCTTCTCACCTATCTCCCCCAGCTTTGAGGCAGTGCATTTGCAAACCCTGGCCAGACCTGCCAGCTGCTGTCCCAGTCTTGAGCCTCCTTGGCCAGCCCCTGCTCTATTTAACCATCGTTTTCAGCAAAGGCCTCAGGTTCGACCTCTCTTCCCCACCTCCCCACCTATACCTGGAAAACCTGCCCCACACCTGGAATGCCTGCCCAGGCCCTGTTACCAACCACACCCACCCCACAGAAGGCAGGCTCTGGTCTTCCAGGAAGCCTTCCCAGGCCTCTGCAGCCTATGGTGACCTGTCCTTCCTCCAGCTCACAGCTACTTATTGTCTGCCCCAATCCCACAGCAATGAATCACTGGGTGCCTGAGACACGGCCCGCCCATGTTGTCCAACTCCAGTATTGTGCATCTCTCCCTGAGTTCTCTTTCTGGTGGACTCCAAGCAACATGAAGGATGGGACAGAACTGGTTGACTTACTCCACCCCCGGCCCTCACACCCATGCACTTTCACAAAGCTGGGCTCACAGTAGGCACTCGGTTATGCATTCAACAAATGTTTACTGGGCACTTACAATGTGCCCGGCTCTGTCCTAGGTACTGGGGACAAAGCAGTGAATGTGGCAAATCCCTTCTGCCATAGCAGAGCTAACAAAGAATCCAATTCAATGAGGATTTGTCAATTTTGTTTGGTAGCCTCTCTGCACCCATTTGGCGCATGAAAGGCTGGGCAGTAGGGTGGAGAAGAGTGGGGGCCATAGTATCAGTCTTTGACAGTTTGAGGTGAATACCAGCTGCCTACTTCCTGGCTGTCCAACTGGAGCCTCAGTTTCCTTATCTGTAAAGTGGGGATAATACTACTTACTTCCTAGGGAGTTCGGTGGGCTAAATGCCTGACACAGAGTGGGTACTTGATAAATGGTCTCACAAAGTTCTCACAATTGTAATTATGTAGCTGTTTGGAAATAATCTAATTGTCTCTTTCCTGCAAGACTGTGAGCTGGGGAGTAGGCACTGCATCTGCTTGTTTATTCCTGCACCCTCAGAGCCTTGCACAGGGCCTGGCAAACAGTAGGCACTCAATAAATAGCTCCTGAATGACTTACTATTTTAGTGCCCTGGCACTTACTGTGTGGTCATTGCTGGTTGACTTGCCTGACTCCCTACTCCACCGAGAGCTCGCTGGGGTAAAATTTAAGCCTTCTCTGTTTCAGCTGCATGGATTCAGTGGATACTCACTGAGAGAGCAGATTAAATGCCTCCATTTACCCTTCTGACTTACTGTCCTCACACCAGGCCCCAAACACCGGCCCCTCCCTGGTCACTCCTCAGCAGTAAAGTGCTTAAATATGTGTGAGGCCGTTATCAGATGAGTTTGCATGTTTGTTCCCGCTGAGATCTTAATCTCTTTAAAAGGAGGAAGGATTAATCTGATATTCCTTTTGTATCCACCCTCCAGCCACCTCTCCTCCTCCAGCTCATGGACCTGACATGGGGTTCATCTTAAATCGCACTCTAACCCACATACATCCCCAGAGGACTGTCTCCAAAGAACCTCATTCCCTTCTGAGCACCTTATCCTGCCCCCCACCCCTCTACACACGCCCACATACACACACACCATGGATCAGACCTCTCAGGTGGCACAAGCACAGCATGCTGAGGCTTTCCCCTCTGCCATCGCCCTACACACACTCTCGCCTTTAGGAGGTCGCTCACCTCCAGTTGCAGAGGAATCAGGAAAGAATTATGGTATCCAACTTCTGAGATGGCAAGAGGAGAAACACTGGGTAATAGCCAAGGCAAAGATGTGTGTGGGTGTGTTACTGAGATGCAGGAGGTGCTTGGGGAAAGCGAGGAGGGATTGGGGGTTGCTTAGAGGCGGGACAAAGTGGAAGAGGCTTTGGGCCTAAGAAGCTTTTGGGGAGTTCCTTTAAAATGAAAATTATCTGGCCCCACCCTTAGGAATTTTGATTGAGGAAGTGGGTCCTACAGAACGACCCAGGCAATAGGCATCCGGGTGGTCCCACCATCAGGGAACTGAGATAGGCTAGATCCATAGAGTTAAGAAACAGCCGGATGTCCTACAACTCTGCCATCATCCTCATCCCAGTCAACACTCACTGATATCTTAATAATGCACCATCAAGCGTTTTACATACATTAACTCAATTAATCCTCCCCAACCCTCTGAAATAGGTATTATTTATCATTACACCCCTCCCCATATTACAGATGATAAAAAAAGAGGTTCAGAAAGAATAAATTGACTTAGTCAAAGAGGTAGTTAAGCCAAAGAGCCAGGATTTGAGAAATAAGAATGCGATGGGGGAAAGAGTGAATAGAAGGAGGCGAAATCAATATAAATCACAGAAGCTGGAACCTGATGTTTGTTTGCTATGTTCCCCTCCCTGATGCCAACCCCAGGAAGTCAACGCTGCTTGGCAAGGAGGGAGAGGGGAGAAGTTTCGGGGTTCAGGAACTGAAGAATCCCACGCCTCCCAGGCTGCTGCTCACCCAAAGGCCCATAGGGATGGGGGGTGGGGGCAAGGAAGAGGAGTTAGATCTTTCACAGGAGCCAGGAGGCAGACCCTGCCAAGCCCTTGCCCGTGTCATGCTCTGGACTTTGTCCCCAGCAGTTGGTTATTGGTGGGAATCATCAGTCCAGAAGGTAGTGCCTTTTTTGTCCTTTCCTAGTTCTTGGCTGCCTTCCTGGCAAGGGTGCTCCTACGTCCACCCAGTGACATGGGTGCCCAAGAGAATGAGAGGCTAGGCTATCTCCCCCCCCAGACCTAAGGAGCAGAAGAGCCAGGAAGGGTGTGGGAGTACGATGTGAGGGGCAGAGTCCAGGGATAGCTGAGGGAACTGTCATCTGTTCCAAGCTCTGGGGAGGGACAATGACAGCCTTTACTTTGGCCTACCTTGGGAACTAGGGTCCACTTCTTGCCGAATGAATGCCACAAAGGGGCAGCCATCACTGTCCCAGTGACCAGGGTGGCTCTGACCCCATCCCCTCCTACACCCCATTACACAACAGCCACTGCTGGCACAAAACATCAAGAGACAAAGGGACCTTCAGGGAGTGGAGGGTAAGCATGGGGGTATATATTGGGTGGAACGGTCAAGAGGCCTCCTGCAGTGAGCAAGTGTGCAGCCCTCAGCTCCTCTCCCCCATCAATCTCAACCCTTTATTAGCCTCTGCACGGTTTCAGGCACCTGCATTCTCACATTCTCAAGTTAGCTAGTTGGGATTTGACCCTCGCTCCTCCACTTCCTGGCTGTGTGACCTTGACCAAGCAACTTCACCTTTCTGAGCGTGTTTCCATAATGTGAAAAAAAAAAAACCTGCCTCTTTTGGTTATCTGGGGAGGATAAAAGGATTTCTGATGCATCTAAGGTCTATTACATTATAAAAGGCAGGTCTAAAAAAAATCTTCCAATGACTCAATTTTATCTCCAGCATCAGGCACAAGTTGGTGCTCACTGGCTCAATGAACCAATCCCCCGCCAGTTGGGAAGCCATCTGAAGGCAAGGACAGTGTGGGTCTAACTACTACATGCTCACCACCCACCATGGACTCTGGCAGATAGTAGCTGCTCAATATATTGTTGAATGAATCTCTTTGCTGCACCAACTACTCTTGCTTATGGGAGCAGCAACCCTAACCACCTAACAGAAGGGCCTCTCTCACTGCCCCAGCCTTGATTCTTTACCACCTCTAGCCTCCCCCGTTTCAGCTCCTCCCTCACCTTGCAGTATCACACCCTCAACTCCCTGCCCTTCTACCCCACTCTTAATAGCATTTAACTCACCGTCTCCTGCCAAGCTGTCCCTGGGCAGAAGTAGCCATAGCAACAGCCCTTCTACCAAAAGGACCCCAAACTAGCAAGACATCCAAGCCCACCGTCTCTCCTGGAATTGGGGGATGGAGTGGGGAAACCAAGAGGACCAAACACGGCCAGAACTGAATCCAGACCTGCTCTCCCACTACGCTGCTTCTGGCTATCTCTGGAGACCCCTTCTCATCCCTCTCCCCTTGATTCCACCCCACCCAGTGCCTTAATCTAGTTAAAGTTACAGGTTTATAGGTTTCAATCAATCCATACCCCCAAAGACCCCCACATCAAGAAAGCAATACCCCTCACACAAGCCCAGACCTCTGGGTTGTCACAAACACCTTCTGGGGCACCCCTTTACAGGCAGCAACCAAGAGTTTGCCCAGAGCAGGTGCCAGAAACCTCCCTGCGTCTCCAGGCACCGAGTCCTGGAGTGCCTTTTTGGTCCCGCCATGGTCAGCGGGCGCTCCCTGTACACACCCAGCGCGCGGGGCGTCTCCTCCCAGAGGACGCGGAATAGGGGTTGGGGGGACGGCGGCGGCCGCTCTACCGTTCTCGGGCAGGGGCGGCCCCACCCCCACTCGGCCGCGCCCGGCCTTCGGGAGCCCGAGGCGAGGCTGGGACGCTGCCGGGTAAGAAGGCGCCTTCGCCGGAGGGCCCCTTCAGCTCCGCCCCCACCCCCAGGGCCACCGCGGGGAATCCCTCCTTCGCCGAGGCCTCAGCCCTCAGCCTAGGGTGTCCCGCAAGTGGGCACCGACGGGAGCCCCGCAGCGGGCGCTGGGAGGGGGCAGGGAAGGAGCCGGCGCCGGAATCACAAAACAGCCAGCCAGGCCGGGCGGGGACGTTTCCATAAAACGGACCTTCCCGCAGGGGTGGGTGGGGGAGGGGTCTCTGTCCCACATTCAAGCCTCAAAGGCCTCAAAGCTGCCCCTAATATTTCCTGCCAGAAGGAAAATGGTCGCTGACCATTGCTGGGGAAACTGAGGGCAGAAGCCTGAGCTATGGAGCGACGCTGGGGAGAAGATATACGAGTCCGTTTCCCCTTCCAATTCTGCTCCTGTATGCGCCGCACCTCAGTTCAGGCTCCCCGGCCTTACCCGCGAACACAACTCTGGCCTGCAGCAGACACCCGGCGGAGGAGGCGCCCAGGTGTGGGAGGGCCCCAGGTGTGCGGGACTCAGGTGATTCGGAGAACGCAGCTGAAGGGTCGGAAAGGGGTCATGGATGAGGGTCCTTGCTTGCTTGCTTGTCCTAGGGGAGTCCCCCCTCCCCCCAGCAACTGGGGGCCTGCACGCTCTGCAAAGGGACCTACGGCCCCGGGATCCCGGGGAACCGGGATGGCACGGCCTGCCGGGTCCAGCTAGTTCCCGGGAAAACCCAGCCGGCGGTAGCCGGCTTGGCCCGGGAGTGGGGGTGTGCGAGGCGCCAGCAGGGAAGCCAGTCCGGCCAGCCCCCCACCCCATCCCACCTTCCCACCCTGCGGCCTCGGGTTGTGCAGATATTTACAATAACAAATGTTGAGATTCAGGTGAAGGGGCGCTAGGAGCTCTTCCTTCGGCGCCGGCTGCCCATGAACGGCTTCCCCTGACCAAATCTGGCCTCCGAGAGGGACGGTGTGTGTTTGCGTGTATGCGCTGCAGGTGTAATGTGACAATGTTGGTGTAAGGTATGTGGCACCCAGTGTTAGGATGTGTGAAGCGGTGGTTTCTGTGTTTGTGATCGTGAGGCACTGCTGTAGGTGCCACTTACTCTGTTAAGGTGTGCACCGTCAAGGCGTATGCCGAGACATTAAGTTGTGTGTTGGTGTGGGTGCCCTCGAGAGGTGTGAGACCTGTGTTGTGTACCTATCATCTGGCCATGGAATGGGTAACATGATTTATGTTAGGGTGTGTTCCTGAAAGGAACATGTCTGTATGTGGCTAGATTTTGAGTGTTCAATCTGGTGAATTGTGGCCCTGACACTCGTACGTGAGGGCACAGGGTTGTGTGTCCATGCCACCGAGTCACACCCGGTTTTCTGCTGCTCTGTATTACCACGGGTTATGTGTCCGTGCTGCTGAGCGTGCAGACTCCGAAGCGGATTCTGAGCTGGTGACGATGCCCCAGTGGGCGCTGGTGTAGGGGAGGTATATCTGTGTGCACATATGTAGGGATGTTATGTATTCGCATATACATATAAATATATTCATGGTCTGGCCCTCCCAGTGCCCGCGGAGAGCTGGAAGCGCCTGAGTGAGCCAAGCTGTTCGCCCAACAAGTGTGTGTTGTGGATGAGGGTCCTTGCTTGCTTCTTGCTTGCTTGTCCTAGGGGAGTCCCCCCTCCCCCCAGCAACTGGGGGCCGCGCGCTTCCCCCAAATCATCCTGCATTCCGCTAGCTCCTGGAGTCTTTTTATCCCCGTGGCTCCAAGCGTTCCCGGTGCTGGGTGCGGGGGCTAGGAGTCCAGCTCAGCACCCCTTCCCCTCGCTCGGCTACTCGTCGCGGACCATGGGGGCCAGGATGTCCTGGTAACAACCCCCACTCGGTACTCCCAACCGCCCCCACCACAGCCCTCCGCGCCCTGAGTGCGGGCTGAGCCCCCGTGGCCCGGCTCCGCTGCGCGCCCCTCCCTCAGATCCGCCAGCCATGGCCGCTCCGGGCCCCGAGCCGCTGCCGCCTCCACCACCGCCGGATCCTTACCCGCCGTGGAGCAGTGCCGACCGCTGGCCCTGTTATCCATGAGCCGCCGCCGGCCCGACCCGGGCTGCGGCTCGGCACCAGCTGGCGCTATGCGGTTCGGGCTCCGGCTCCGGCTCTGGCTGGCTCTGGGCGCACCAGCCCCGGCGGCTTCGCGTCCGCGCCGCGCTCCCGCTCTCCCAGTGTGTGAGGCGGCGGCGGCGGAGCCAGCAGCGAGCGGAGCGCACAGTGGCCCGCCCCCTCCTCCCCCTCCCTCCTGGCCCGCCTGCCTGCCTCCCGCCCGCCTCCCCGCCCCCACCCCACCCCCACCCCAGCAGAGAGGTGGAGCTCCGGGACCGCTCTGATTCCGCCGGGAGGGGACCCCGAGCCCTGCTCCCCAACGCCGGGTTCCCCCCGTTTGCCAAACCCCCACTTCCCCGGTACCGGATTAGCGGACTGTCCCTCTTCCCCTCCCTGGCTCTCAACCTGACACTTATCCCATCCGAGCCCCCTCGGGGACCCCTCCCCAACTCCGCTCCTTACTCCAGTCAAACACCTGTCCCTCCCTACCCTGCCCCCTGGGAAGTCGAGGAAGGGGAGGTATCTCACCCATTGCCGT
>PVKY010004957.1:0-18298 GCA_004027775.1 Bradypus variegatus
AGACATTCAGGCTGGGGGTGGGCTGTGAACCTCTCTAATTCATTCAGTGGATCCCTCTGGGGCCTGGATGGTGGAGAGAGCGGCAGGGAGGAAGCATTGCGGCGACCCAGGTAGGAGAGGATGGTGCTCCCCAGGTGGAGAGATTTGGAATAGGCTTTGGGGAAGAACCAAGGAAAAAAGAGAGGAAGAAAGAAAAGGAGGGAGGTGGGAGGGGGAGGGGGAGGAGGAGGGAGAAATCAGGTCTCTGCTGGCACCCCGATGGCACCGGGACCCGGCTGTGGAATGGGCTGGATCCAAGACACAGTGGGCCCAGCTGCACGGCAGGAGGTCCCAGGGTGTGGCGCATGGGGGCAGTGCCTTGGTCCTGTGGGTCAGGGCACCCCTTCTGGGGGACCCGGGGAGCTTGAGGAGGGGTGCCTGGTCCCAGCTGGCACCTGTCAGTGGACCTGTGTCCGTGGCTTCCGCATCAACCAGG
This sequence comes from Bradypus variegatus, assembly GCA_004027775.1. Taxonomy (NCBI): domain Eukaryota; kingdom Metazoa; phylum Chordata; class Mammalia; order Pilosa; family Bradypodidae; genus Bradypus; species Bradypus variegatus. The sequence continues at coordinate 476 of PVKY010004957.1, forward strand.
TGACCATGCCCTCCTTCTCGCCTTCTGTCAAGCTGCTTCTAAAAACCAGCAAAGAGCAAATCAGACACGAGGCAAGGCCAAGAGTGAGGGTTCTGTTATTGGCATCCCCAGACATGTGTCCCTGCTCCTACCCCTGTGCCTGCCCCTTTCCTCATAGCAGACAGGGAAAAAAACCAGGAAAGCCACAAATGGAGCAGAAAAAAGTCTTAGGGATCTCGAAACCTCCCCGCTCTGCTGCCAGGATTTTCTCTAGCGTGTCTGGGACCTTTGAGAGTGGCACATGGCTTCACAGTGTGGTTCCGTTTTGTTTTCCCTTCTGAGCCCTATCTCCTGCTCCACAGCCATCTCCAAAGACTCATTTCCCAGCTTCTCCTTTCCCCTCTTCCTAGGGGCGCAGTGGCACCCTGAGAGCTGGATTTCTCAGAACCCCGCTCTTGGTGAAACCCCAGCACATGTGCTGAACTTCCCCACTTCCCAGGGACAGTGTCCCGCCCAGGCGGTGGCTCGGGACACAGCAGCCCTGGGTTCCGGCTGCAGTGCCTCCACTTGTTTCACTTGTTTCATGCCCCAGATTCTTCCTCTGTAAAATGGGGGAAGGGGGATAGGACGTACCCCACATGGTTACAAGAGCAAAGGTAGAAAATGCAAATGAAGGGCTTGCACAGAGGAAGAACATGGCAGATGCGAACATTATCATGCTTGTTTCTTCATCCAGTCACCGGGGCCTCTGAGGCGCAGACCCAGGCTACGCGGAGAGGGTGCTGCCCCTGTGGTCTCCACCTTAAGGCTCTTGCTGGGTCCAGGAGACAGACAGATGGAAACTAACCCCACAACAGAGAGGTGGGTGTGCAGCCCTAGGGCAGCCTCCAGGCCCACCGCCTGGGGAATGGGCAAGGCACGCCGGGGAGAAGAGCTCACCCCCCTGTGCTGGCTTGTGCAGGCTGAAGGCTTCCTGAAGAGGGACGGTGGGGGGCAGAGGAATGGAACACAGAGGGCAGTGTGGGCTCCTTTGGGGTGCAGGGCCGAGCATTGGGGTTGAGGGAAAGTGGGTGACTGAGGATAAGGCTGGAAGGGAAGATGGGGCTTAGGTGGGGAGGGGACTTTGTATCTCCCCGCTAGGGTCCTGACCAAGAGAGAGCCTGTTGGGCACCCCCAGTTCTAAGTCACACTGCTCATGAGGCAGCCCAGCCTGGCCTCAGACCAGCTGGTGGCCAGGTAGCCCCTGTGGAACAGGGGACGTGAGGATGAACAGAGACCGCAATGGAAAACCTTCAGCGCGGGGCCTCGCACCCACAAGTACCGGCAAATCTTAGAGGAGGGAGAGGGTGTTGGTAAAGAGAAAAACACTAATTATAAGGCCCATTCTCTCCTTTATCCCCAGCATGACTCGGCTTCAGTGAGCGAGAATTACTGGAAGTGAAGGCAGTGAGCTACTTGTTCTGGTCTGGCCCTTTTCTTTCCTCCTCCTTTAAGGAGGTTCTGTTGAACCAGGTAGCAGGCTGATTTCACTCATTTCCACAGTGCCTTGGCAATCTTCGATGGTCCACAAAGATTTTGTTTTATTCTACCAACAGACTTTTGCTAACATCTCCCTGCTTTCTTTACAAAACAGCTTTTTGTCTAACATTGAAGTGTCTAAAAAATAATGATAAATAGGGAAGGGAAAAAAAACAACCCAAATTCACGTGCGATGAAAGGCAGGGGGTGCAGTGCTGGTGCAGGCGTTTGATTCGCTTCTAAGGGTGGCCCCTTCCCACTGGCGTCAACAAGTGGCAGACAGAGGGGAGAAGTCTTTCACGCTTAGCAAACATCTGTGGTCCAATCACAGTCAACAGTTCACAGGTGCTGAGAGGGAAGAGTCACCCTCACACCACCCTCCCTGGTGCGGTTTCTCAATCTCTCTATAAAACAAAAGCACACTCTTCTCGAGGGCTCTTGATCGGGTGCGGAGCTCACAGCTCCTCCTCCAGGCCGCTGCAGCCCTCCCCGCGCCGGGCGCAGCGTGGCAAGGCGGAGTGCTCCCCCAGGTGGCGGCCGGCGGAGTGCTCCCCCAGGTGGCAGCCGGCGGAGTGCTCCCCCAGGTGGCGGCCGCCGCACTGCTCCCCGGGTTCCTCATGCTGAGTCCTAGGCTGCTCCCGGAGGTCCAGATTCCCTAGCTCCAAGGTGGGGGGGTGGTCCGGAAGTAGCCGTTTTCATGCAGCTCCCAGGAGCTGCTCGGTAGCTGGCAGGTAAGGTCTCTGGAAAAGGCCAGCGGTTCTCAAACTCCAGCGGGCATGAAGCCAGCGGAAGAGGCTGTTGCAAGGCGAGTTCTGGGCCCCCCATCCCCCAAAGCTCCCTGTGGATGGGCTGAGGCGGGGCACAGGTGCCTGCATTTCCGGGAGGACCTGTGGGGAGGGCTGGGGTGAAGATAGCAGGCGGATGCAGCTCTGGTGGGTCTGCGTGGGGCCTGAGCACCTGCATTTTAGAAAAACTCCCAGGGGTGCTGAGGCTGCTGGTCTTGGAGCAGCTGTGAGCCAGCGGAGCATCCTCTGACACCCTCTGCTGTATGTTTTAGATCCTATCTCCCCTCCTCCCTACAAGTGGCCTCACTGCTTGGTGCATTCACAGTCCGTCTGGCAAACCACTGCTATCCATGGGCCCCAGCAGTCACTGCAGCACTTCGGAGACCATGGCCACGGGATGGCCTGTGCTGGGCAGAGAGGCCTCCTCCATCAGGCATGTTTAGGGGGTGCCACGCAGCCCAGGGCTGTAGGGCCCAGTTAGAATGCTGGCGCTGCCCCTCCACCTGGGCAACCTGGGCAAGTCACCTCATCTTCTGGGCTGCACTTCTCCCAACTGTAAAATGGGGGTGACAACAGGACCCGCGTTGAGAGGATTATATGAGCTAACTTACATAAAGCTCCTAGACGGGGGCCTGCCACCCAGCAGCTCATAAGGGCTCCTGCTGAGCAGAATGCCCCAAGTTGAAGGCTCCGAGACATTTATTTGACAGTGGGGAGATGTGTGTGTGCCAGTGTTTGCACCTCAGGACCATCTGGCACTGTTTTCCCCCAACTGGCCTGATGCTTAGTGGTTGCCCAGTTTCACGGGGCACATTTGAGCTGTGGGTTACCTCTCCCCCAAAGACACCTGCGTATGCTTTGGCCTTCTGGAGACAGAGCTGCCGCCTGAGTCCGGGACATTTCAGGACAACGGTTAGAACGGGAGAGCTGCCCTGCTCTGCGGAGAGGAGCCCTTGTCAGCCTCTGCGATCACTCCACGGTGGTGACAAAGCCCCTTGCATTAGGCGCAAAGCGGCAAGGGTGTCCCTCACCTGGGGCCAGCACATGGCCGAGGAAAGGCATTTCACTCGGCATTGCTTTTTGATGGCTGTGTTCATGAAATCTCACTCGCTCTGCAGGACCTCTGCATGAGCCTGCGTGTTATGCTCAGCCCAGCATGTTCAGCCCTGGAAATCAGTGCCCTGAACTTCTCACCAGGATGAGCAGGACATGGGGAAAGGGGCGGCAGCTTGGTACAAACTTGGTGTCTCATTTAGTCGTGCCATGTTACGGGTTGAGGAACTAAACCTAGCTGTGTTTATTCTTGCATATAAAATGTACCCCACTTCTCTTGAGTTATCTAAAATCTGATTTCCTGAAGACCAGTTCAGAGAGCTAACCAGCAGACCACACTGCCTTAAGTGTGAGAGTTGAGGGCGGGGGAGAGGAAAGGAGCAGCTTTTCCTGCTCTCTCACCAGAGTTGAGTCTGACTTTGTAGCTCCACAGTTTCGCTCAGTCTTCTTTCCCTCCTTTGTAGCATATTTCTTAAACCAGAACTAATGTATTCTGGACACAAATCTCCTCCAAACCAAGACAAAGAAAATTAGAAATATCTGAGCAAACAAAACCACTTTTCTTTAAATCTCCAAGCCAAAAGGAAACAAGCACACACCCAGAGTCACTTTCCAAGCTCTACATGTTTTTCACTTGATGATCCCTTAAAGAAAAGTCCTCCAGCTTGGAAATCACTCAGGCCAAGCAAAAGGAGCTGGCCCTCTGCCCTTCCCTCCGGGAATTTCTTCTTCTCTGCCTTAAGAGCCCGAGTGCATGCACAGACAGGCATTAGTACCATCCCCTAAACCTTAGGGGCACATCCCGAGCAGGACAGCCTTGGGCTCATCTCTTTTCTTTAATTTGCTCGGCTTTCCGGAGAGTGAGCAGAACGTGGGCTTGAGACTCTGAGGCAGGCCCGGGGCCGGGGATGCGCTAAGAAGACACACTTGCTAAACTAAAGGAAGGGCAGAATGGAAGTGCCCGCTCCCCTGCGCTGGCCAGGCCAGGAAGTCGGGCTAAGCCAGCAGGGGCTCCCCATCCAAAGGGGTGCACGGGTTGGGGGGCGGGGCCCTCATGTCCCAGCTCCCCCCGGCTCCCCGCTTGGCCCCGGGAGGCGGAGCGCCCTCGGCCTCTTAGGCCCCGGGCGGGCTCGCCACGCCCCGCGTTGGCCGGGGTCTGGCGGGGAGGCAGAGGGGCGCGCGGGGCGGGGGCGCGGGGCGCGCGCGGCCCCTTTAAGGCCCGCGTCAGGCCCAGCGAGCGCAGGGGCCGCGCGCGGGGCGGGGCCTCGGCGGGGCGGCCGCGCGGCTTCACCTGCAGCTCGGAGCGCGCGGAACAGAGGCGCGGGCGGCTGCGAGGCCGGCGGACGCACCGGCCCGAGGGAGCGCGCTGCCGGCCACACTTGGCCTGGCTCGGGGGAGCCCAGGCGGCGAGCGCGGCGAGCGCGGCGGACGCGGCCGGGCTGGAGGCTCGGGACCGGCGCGGGGGAGCTGCGGCGGCGCTGGCGGCAGCGGCGGGGAACGGGCTCCGGGCGCCGGGCACCGGGCGGGCGCCGGGGCGCGGCGCGGCGGGGAAGATGACCGCGGGCTCCGGCGTGCTCCTCGTGCTGCTCTCGCTCTCCGGTTCGCTCCGGGTAAGTTGCCGCCCCCCGCGCCAGTCTCTCGAGAGCCCCGGTCAGCGCGGGACCGGCCCCGGAGCCGGCGGGGCGCGCACACGCCCTTGGGGGCTCTCCCGGGTTTCCCCGGCCCGTGCTGGTGACCCCGCTGCGCGCTCCTCGGCACCCAGCCCGGCGCCCGCGCTCCTCGAAGCCGCTCGCGGTCGGCTGGAGTAGGGAGGCGCCGGGGCGGCGTGGAGCAGTGGAGCGGAGCGGGGCGACAGTGTGGGCGGCGGGTGGGCGGGGGACGGCGCGAGCCCTGCCTGTAGCGGGATCCGCCGAGCGTCCCTCGCCGCGTGGTGCCTGGGGCCGCTGCCCGGAGCTCGGCTCGGTCGCGCCGGGACAGGCTGCCCGCTGGCTGAGCTGGCGCGCCCTCCACCGCCCGGGAGCCGCGCGCCTCCGGAGTTGGCGCTCCCGGCCCGGGCCGGGGCTGCGGGCTAGGGGAGCCTGGCGGGGGCGGGCCGGGGTGCGGGGCCGTCCGGTCCGGTCGCCTCTGCCCGGGGTCTGGCGGTCCTCGGCTCAGCGCCGCCGCACTCTTCTTGGTGCTGTCGGCCAGGAGCATTGCTGCGGCTGGGTGGCGGTTGTGGACTGCTGGGCACTCTCGCCGCCGAGCCCCGCTGCAGCGTGGGCTGCAGCCGGAGTTCTGGCGGGTCCCTCGCTGCTTGAATCGGGGCCAGGGGAGCCGGGCACGGGTTCGGCGCGGGCAGGGACTGCGCCCAGGGATCGCGAGCTGGACGCCCGCTTTCTTCCTGGGAGCCGCGCCGGCCCTCTCCCCAGCTCGCGCTCTGCGTTCCGCGTTGTGCAGGGCCTGGGGGGCGCGTGCCGAGCTGCTGGGGGTGGGGGGCGGGGAGCCCTGCGAGCCCTGGGCGGAGGCGGAGGGGCCGCGGGAGTTGCAGGCACCCCCTCTCGTGGCCGATCGGCCTCGCTGCCTCTTCCCGGGCCGCGCTGTTATAATCTCGGAAATAAACAAATGCGGGCCGCCGAGGCCGGCTCCCAGGCCTCAGGGCGCGCCCGGGGTGCTCTGGGCGCAGCCCTGGGGCGGGTGGAAACTTTCGTGGACGAGTTTAGCCTACTCCTGGGCTGCGAGTGCTATTTGGGGTCTGTACTCCCGAGGACTGGAGCTGCGATTTGGAGCTTATCCCCAGCAGTGACGCCGCGCCCCACTCCGCCTCGTCCTTGGGGCGTTTGGGTGGAGGTGTGTTGCGTCGGGGTGCCCGGGAGCTCTGGGCTCGGAAGCCCGGGCGCGCGAGGTTGGAGGAGGCGGCGGGCGGGAGGCGCGTTCCGCTCTGGCAGCCCGGTGGTGAAGGCGCGACTGTGGGGTGCGGGCCGCAGGCTGCGCTCCCAGCTCCCTGTGCTCCTTCCCCTGTCGCGGGCTGGCTTCCCCGCTGCACACGCCGCTGTCCCTGCAGCCCCCACGCCCCGGCGCTTGCTGTGGCGCTGGTTCCCTGCCTCCAGGGAGAGGCCCTTTTGCTATCCCCATCCTCCTCTGTCCCCTCGGTGCCATCTGGATGTCCTCATCGGGCAGGAAAGCCAAGCGAGCGTCCTAGGACAGGAGGATGCCTACCCTTTCAATCCTGGAGGGGCTGGAGGTGGGGGCGCCCAGGGCCAAGGAGTGTCAAAGGAAGAGGGGAGGACGGGCGCTGGGCCCCTCCCCCACCCCCTCGGTGTACCCCGGCCTTCTTGCCGCCGCCCTCAGAGCTGGTTGGCTTTGCCCAGCTCTCAGTTGACCCCCAGGACTCCTCTTTATTGCTCTCTCTCCCCTCTCCTCCCTCCTGGGGTGAACCTCACGGAGGCGACTTCAGGAGGCGGCTGGTCCTCCCCCTGAAAGCACACAGCGTGGGGCCCACAGGGCAAAATGGCTCTGCAAAGGGCGGGCCTGGGCCCTGCTGGCCCCGCCTGGGGCCCCCCTCCCCTTCAGGGACTTCCTTGGCAGACACTGGACTCCTGGTCTGCCCTGTGCACCCCGCAGGCCCCCGGCCTTGCTGCCAGCCTGCCCTGCGCTCCCTGTGGCACGTCCTCCCAGTTGCTTGGGAGAGAGGCGTCCGCTGCAGCCAGCGCTCCCGAAAGTCCCCGGAGGCCAGAGAGGCAGCGGCTGCCTGGCGGGAGGAGCCCCGTCATCGGCGTTTCTGTGGCAGCCGAGACCTTGCCCGCCGCAGACCCTCCTTAAAAGATCACATTGGATTTCTGTGGATTGTTTTTGCTTTAACCTCCCTGCTTTCTGTCTCTAGGCCCATACCGAGGATCTTACGTCCCGACAGACCTGTAAGGCTGGGTTCTCAGAAGAAGATTACACTGCACTCATCTCCCAAAATATTCTGGAAGGAGAAAAGCTACTCAAAGGTAGGGACAGGGGCGCTGCAGGTGAAAGTGAATTTAAAACCATGCTCTCAACTGGGGACAACTTTTAGATTGAAACGTCAAGGCTTGGCTGGTCGTAGAGCTGTGCTGTCAACAAAACGAAGGTTGTGAGTTCAGCGGGGTGCTTGGAGGGCGTTTGAATCACAGGTGAATGATTCGGAGTCCCTGTCATTTTTGAGTGAGGTGAATCATTTCCTGGGCAGCAAGTTAGGATTTGGATGTAACGTCACCCAAATAATGTGCAGAGAGACTTTCTTACCTTAAATTATCCCGGCTCTGAAACGCTTGATAAAGCAGACGATGTTGTTGGAAATGCGGTAAATGAGCCCACAGCCGTGCTGTTCACAAGTGTGGCATTCATTTTCATTACTGCCCCACTGACAACACGGAAACACACGTGCAGGAGGGAACTACCAATTAGCTGTATCGTAATTGCAGGGTTATATCCACATTTGCGACGGGAATTTCGGAGACAGCTTCGGAACTCAAATGACAATAGAGCATCCTGCATATTGATCTGTTTCCCTTTCAAGACAAACTAATTAAACTTTATATTTGCATGGGAGGGAGAATAAATCAGTGTTTCCTTCTCTGAGGTTTAAGACTGGTACAGCTGCACTCGGCCTGTGTGCCTTCCCTCCCTGCAGCCGTTTCCCAGAAGTGGGAGCCTTTCAGCTGACTTCAAAGTGATGGGGGTGGGGGGAGCGAACTTTAAATAAAGTATCAAAGCAACATTTCGACATTCACAACAAAATAATCCCCAGCCTGCTGGCTTTTCCCCAGTTTTATTTTCCAGCTCTCCTAGCACTGCGTGACTCAGGGAGAAATAGAGTTTCCTTCAGGAGCTGACAGCAGGGCGTAAGTGTGCACGTGTGTGCACGCACACAGAGTGAGTGGACTTTTCACATCCTCATCCCTTGTGACAGAGCTTGTTGACCTAACTTGTTTGTTTCTGGCTTTGTGAATCAGAATTTTGGTTTTACACTGAGCCCGCCTTCTGGTACTTATTTATTGTTATCTGTTACTGTCACCTGCTGAGATAGCTGTATGATGAGATTGATCTTGTCTTTGATGACCAGCAAAACAAAACAACAAAACAAAAACCTTCCAGGCGATTGGCCGAGAAGCAGAACTAACGTGCTGTGGAAGTAGGCGTAGGGGATGGAGAGTGTCCAGGAGAGAAGACACTTTTGATGCAGCATAATTAGAAAGGGCCGGCGGTCTTCCTCAGTCCTTTTCTTCCTGACAGTTCCGGTGTGTCTGCAGTGTCCCTGGAGGGATCCCTCATGCTCGGGACAGTGTCCTGTCACGTATCGTGCGGGAGGTGCTGACTGCAGCCCCCCTGCCAGCTTGTTCCGGACCCCTTCGCTACCCCCCGAAGCTGCCACCCTCCCTGAGCATGGGTGGAAGTCTTGATAATCGTGATATATCTCGGAACATCCGCTTGACTCAGTGGCTTAAAAAAAAACACACTCCTTTTTGTAATGGCCAATATTGTCAGCTGTAGAACAGAACAGAAACTCCTCATACTTTTTACGACAAAATGTGAGGTTTCAACCCAGCGCTCCTCTCTCTCGTGAGGGGTGGCGCTCAGCCCTGTGGGTCCCAGGGAAAGCCTTGCTCGCTGGCTGAAGTCGGCCTGGCCCTTGCCCCAGGAGGCTTTCATCTGGTGAGGGCCAAGAGCTGAGTCGTGGAAGGTGAACCTGGACCAGCTCTCGGGCTCGGTGGTTATGCAGCTCAAGTTCTAAGCCTTCTACCTGGGGGAGGGCCGGCCACGAGTCAGGGAAGAATTGCAGCCCGTCTCCCCAGCATTAGGGGTCCTGGGTCCTCCCCCCTCCAGGCTGGGCTTGGGTCCTTGGCTTCTCCAGCACTTGGCGTGAACCTTCTCACTCTCGTCTCCTCCTGGCTCTTCTTAAGGCGTGGAGTTTCAGGAACAAAGAGACGTTTTTCCATTTTAGAAACAATTTCACACATATGGAGGCGAATGCCAGGGCTGACATATAATCAATCCCAGGCAGATCACAATTCCTCTATTTATGCAGAAAACCCTGCAACCCCTAGACCACAGCAAGGATGCATGTGTCAGAAATAAAGAAGCAGCAGCAGGATGTTTCTATTATTCTGGTAGGAATCAAGCTAAATAGATAATGACTACTTATAATTGAGTTATTCCAACAGAGAGAGCTTAAACTTAATTTGACACGTAAAGTGTCACAGAGTCCCCGTTTTATTATAAGTTTACCATAAGCTATTAAATCACCTCTTTTTGGTGCCTTCCTTTGCCTCAGTCAGCTCACCAGCGGCCCCCAAATATACAGATTCTGGCAGGAGCGATCTGTTACGCAGTAATTAACTTGTTTATGATAAATGGATGGAAGAAATGTCATGGCATTTTGTTTTATGTCTAAATGAAAAGCATTTGCATTCTGAAAATTCCATGCTAATTAGGCTTATAATAGATTCCCCCAATAGAGAAGCAAATACTATGTATTGTGAGCCTTTTGAAAAGCGTAGCTGTGAAGTATGGAAATGTAGGTGTTCGCTCTGCTGATTTGCAGCCTTCCTGGATCGCCTCTGCAGTGTACTTCCAGCCCCTGCTTTTGCTGGCGAGCACTGGGAATGCCACCGCATACACTGTGAGGCTGTAGTTTTGTTTTTGGGATAATTCATGTGTAGCCGTGATCACTCAGGCGTGGTGATATCTAAACTCAGCGGTTGAGCTGTTTTCCTTCGGCTAAAGTGGAGCAGTCTCAGTGCCGTAGATGAGTCTGAAACAACTGCTCGGCTGGTGTCTTTTTCTCTGCCTTGTTAATAATTAATGGGCAGCCTGCCTGGAGCCTGCAGCCCGGCTCCGTGACCTGCATAGCTCTCCTGCGCCGTGGACAGAGTTCGGGGAAAACCCAGGAACTTAGTGCTGAGAAACCTGTAAGGGTGGGGGAGTTACAGTCTGCCTCGTGGGAACTAATGGTGCCTGGGTCATATCTCCTCTCCGTCTTGGAGACAAGGGTGACAGGTAAGTAGAGATGTTGCCTGGTGTGGGGAGGGGTGGAGGTGAGTCCTGGGCATTATTCTGAGGAGGGAGGGAATGCAACGAGTGCCAGTGATACATCGAGGGACACTTTGTTTATAATGACTTGATTTACCAAGACTTCCCCACAACAGCTTTCCCTCTTCCCTGTCCCCCAGTTAGCTGAGGACCATCTTGTGTGCCCTCCTACCACCCTCTGCGTCCTCGTCAAGGAGTTTATAGTATCTACTCAATCATCTCTCTTACTTAAACTGCAAGATTCATGAGGCAGCAGCCCTTGGACCCTTGTTTACCATTTATACCAGTTTGGAATGCTCTGGGGCAATATGGGTAAAACCCAAATAGCAGAACCTTTATTTCAGAGTCAATTTTTCTTGCACAACAGTGAGTTCAAAAATAGGTAGCCAGAAGCTGGAGCAACAGTTCACCAGCACTCTCAAGTACCTAATCTTTATCATTCTACCATCTTTAATCTGGCAGATTGTTGCCTCGTGTTTACAAAATAGCTGTTGTGGCCCCGGGCATCGCATCTGAGTTCAGAATAAAAAAGAGTGGGGAGGGAGATTGGCATCATCTGTTTCTTCCCCATATCAGGAATGCAGTTGCTTTCTCAGAACTCCTGCAGAAATTCTCATTGTCTAGAACTTGATCATGTGCCAGTTCTAGCTGTAAGGCAGAGTGGGGCGCTGGGAAAGCAGAGAGTTGCATTGCCGTGCTTGGCTTAGAACCATCATGATCCATCACCTCATGCGTGAGCAAACTGCCACTTGGAACAGAAACAGGGTTCCGTTTTAGGAAAGAAGAGAGGTGTGATTTTGCTGAGTAGACAATTCTGAGTGTCTGACATGTTTCCCTGTTTCCAGCACAGTACCTGAAGCAGAGGAGAAGATGAGACAGGCTGGGAATTGTTAGTTGAATGAATGAATGAATGAATGAATGGTGCATTTCTATAGCAAGGCATAAAGGATGAGAGAGTGTTAAGGAGAGATCAAGTGCAGGATCTAGGAATTGGAGTCTAAGAATTTCTCATGATGTAATGGGTGTGGCCAGAAGTGCCCTCATCCTGTTTTTGGGAGGGAGTGGAGAAGCGCCTCTTTGCCCTTGACCTTTGCCTTGACCCTTTGCTGCAGATGGGAGAGGAGGGAGTCTAACTGCATGGGAAGAAAAGCAGGCCTGACTGCAGGGTGCCTACCGTGTGGTGGGTGTACAGTCACAGGAGCTGGGTGAAGCCATGAATGAGTGAGAAGTTGCTGACACTGTCAGTGTTTTGGGGTCCCCATGGTCACCTGGCAGCAGAGCGGGAGCTGCTGTGGAAGTCCAGGCACATTTGTTTAGAATGTTCGGACACTGCAAGTTGCCAATCTGATACCCATTCTCTCCTCCTTCCTGGTAATTTCTGTATGAATCCTTTTGGGGTGACAGTGTGCCCAGTTTCAGATACACCCCCAGATTTCCTTGCACCAGGGTGGCCATGTGGCCTGATTTGGGCCAGTGGGATTGCATGGAAGTCTATTCGGTGTGGCTTCTGGGAAAGCTTTTTTTTTTTCTTTTTTTAACCTGATGAAGAGGAACAGTCTCAGGAGACCATGTCTTCTGCCCTTTGCCCTTACCTCTTCTTCCTGCCTGGAACACAGACATGATGTCTGGGGGTGGCGCTGCCATCTTGTGACTGTGGGGAAAGTAGAAAGGTTGGACAGGAACCAGTTCCCATTTGGCGTCCTTGAACAGCTGCAGAGCCCTGGACTTATTGCTTCCCAAGAGTTGAGAAAAACAAGGTGAAAGCACCATGGCTGCTTGGTTGCTGGATGCAGCCAGATGCAGCCCCCAGCCTATGGAAAGGGACGGCACACAGCTGTCACACCTGTCCCCTGCCCCAAGCCTTAGTTTCCAGACTCCCGTGACACGTCCCTGTTCCTGGGCCTTGGCCTCTTGCTCTTGCTTTGATGGCCTTCTGCTCCCCTGTGAGTTAGCGACTGCCCAGTGCACTAGACAGCAGGGAGCATGTCACGGGCACGACATCAACATTTGTTGAACAAATGAAATGAACAGTGGCCACTTCAGATGCTCTCTTGTGGGCAGGACGTGAATGGATCATTAAATATATTAAGCCAGGGGTATCTAACTGAAGTGTCCATCAGACAGTGTGAACCCCCTGTGGGATCTCTTAGCAGCCCTCCAGGAAGCCCGGAGAGCAGGCTGTGCACGCTGTCTCGTCTGCATATTGACTGGCCCAGGGGAAGTTGGTCCTGAGGAAGCAGCAGAGGTCAAGGTTCAGCAGGACGCAGACTGAGCTGCAGCTTGGCCTGGCTCTCAGCCAAGACTTCCGCACTTGGAGCCAGGGGAATGTCGGGGGCCTCCAGGTGTGGTTGGAGAATGAGCACCCGAAGCCCGGGGTAGAGAGCAGGGTGCCTCTTGGGCGTCTTCTGGGGCCGGTATCTGCCTTTTCGTGGGGCTGGTTTTGTTTGGGTTTCTTCAGCACACTTTCCGTGACATGATTTTGCCTGGTCCCTAAAATGAAAGTGTTTAGAAAGGGAAATTTGCATGCTTTGAAGTGGCTTCAGTTGGAAAGAAAGTAAGAGTGGTGGAGAGATGAAGCATGAATCGCCGGCTTTGCACGTTGTCCCCAAGCCCATGCAGCTAGGAGGTCCCGGTAGCCCTGGTTGAAAACAGAACCAAGCAGGTCCTCAGTAGCTGCCGTGGCCTCTGGGTCCCGAGCCCCCTGTGCGCTGCAGCTTCGCCCAGCCCGTGCTGCGGCCTGGCAAGGGGCACTGGGCCTCTGGCCATGTTGCACACAAGGAAACTGAGGCTCAGGGATAAGGCAGCAGCTGCCAGTTTCGGGCCCCAGGTCAGAGGACCAGGCCCTCACCGTGGAATCCGGCATCCTGCCCAGCCTCTGCGGTCACCTGCCACTGAGAAAACACCCTTCACTGCCCAAGACACTGCCCACCCCCGGTTCAGAAAAGTGGCTCCACAGACACATGGACATTTGTGGCCAAGGATTCAGGTTTTCATGTTTTCAAAATAGGCAGCTTAATTGAGCCTTAAGATGAGGGAGTACGAGGCTGTGGGTCATAATAATGTGATTATAATAACGTTTAAGTTCTGGGCCAGGTTAGGGGCTGTCAACCTTGATGGAAGCCCTTCCAAGGGAGTAAGTTCCCATTTTGTGGATCAGAAACTGGCAGTCAGAGGGGGTGTGGGACCAGCCAAACTGTGTTGTTTGCTCAGTTTCCCCTCTTTGTCCAGCCCCGATTTCTAGCGGTTTTTATCTCCCAGGTGCTTTCTAAGATGATTTTGAGAGTGCTGATGTTATTCGGATACAGAAGGACATCGCAGATGTTTGGGAGCAGAGTTGTGAGGTGAGCAGTTTCCAGGCGGAAAGACTTGCTGATCGCTGCTCACCGTGGACGTCGGCAGTCACCCGAGGCCCCGTGTGGGAAGGCGTGTGCGAGGCAGTAAAGGCCGGCACCTGAGGGCCCACAGAAGTGGGTCCAAACACTGCACATCACGGGTTTGCACGGCTGGTCCTGGGCCTTGCACCCACGATGCCCACAGTGTGCTCTCATTCTTGGCAGGCAGCCGGGGTCCCAGAGCAGGGCTCTCCCTCGGCTCTCAGGCTCTGAGAATAATCCCCAGGAGGAGTCCAACTGGTTCTGGAAACCTGCAGAACATTCCATGTGAATTCAGCTTGAGCCTGAGGCCATCATAAACCACTCGCTGTGTGACCTGGGGAGCTGGATCGAGAGAAAAGCCAGCTGGCGTTGGTCCCACGGAGGCCACCCACCATAGGGCCCCTGATTTTGCTCCTGAGGGACGTGCATGGAGAGGGTCTGTGTGTCCCGGGGCCTCGGCCTGAGCATTTGCAGGGGATTCCTGTTGTACATTTAGGGAGAGCAGGGTACTGGGTGCAGGACTAAAGCCGCTGAGAATGCAGTGCCCCACAGGTGTGTGTGACTTCCTCTGGCCCCCCGACTTCCTACATCCTTTGTCACATGCTTGCAACCAAGCCCCTTCCGGCCTGCAGGTGACTTTCTGGAGCACGGAGGCCACCCTTGTGCCCGTGACTGAACGGCAGTTTGGATTGTAGTATAAGCCGGCAAGGCGTGTGACTTCTTTGTTTCAGAAATAGCAATTTTATAATTCTGTCCTACAGGGTTATTTTATCACAATGAAATTAACACACAAGTTGAAACAAAATGTATTTGGTGTGTTGTTAACTATTGTTTGCCTCATAATATTAATTTCCAAATGTGGAAGCTTTGTGAATTCTGTTAGATACCAGCTTATGGAGGTGAGTTAAAATTAAGTGAAGGGGCTCCCTCTCTCTCTCCCTTCCTCCCTCTCTCCTTCCCTCCATTTTCCTCTCCTGCTTTCAAAGTATGGTGAAGAAGATACCAGAACTAATCACGCACTGAGACAAAGCAAGCAAACATTCATCTTTTCAAGGAATCTGCCTATTATTCTGACTTTTTGAAGGAACAGCCTTTCTTCCGAGTGAAGTTCTTTACAAAATACATTATATATTGGTGAAGTTTCTTTCATCAGGGGCGATAAAGTTCTCCTGCATGTGTTCTTGTTTTCGCCAAATCTTGTGGCACTTGGGCGTTTTCTTACTCGCCAGAGGGAGGATGTGGTGCGCTGTAAGCTGGGCTGGGGAAATCGTTTGCCTTTTGTCGAAAGGCTGAGAAGTCTGGTGGCCCGTGGCCCAGGACTGCCATCTCCTGTGACCTCCGGCCCTGCCTAGGGCCGTTGACAGTTCTCTCCTCCGGGCGTCTTCCCTCTAGCTCCGAAAGGAACCAGAGCACAAGGGAACAGAAGCCCAGCTTCATTGTCTTTGACCTGCACGTGCTGCGAAGACCAGTGTCCTTCTAACTCCCCAGCACCAGCGCGGGAGGGGCCGGGAGCTGGGGCCCTGGAGGATGCACCCCATGTTAACGTGTCCTCCCGCCTCTGGAGATACCTGGGGCTCGTGGAATCATGCCCAGGCCACAGGGCTGCCTGCAGAGGGCTTGTTCTTTATGAACTTGCCTGCCGTGTGCATTACATCTCCTGCTGCTGCTCTGACAAATTACCACAGCCTAGCACTGTACATGACCGAAATGTCTTACCTTACGGTTCTGGAAGTCAGAAGTCTTGCACGGGTCCTCTTGGCCTGGAACCAAGGCCACGGCTGGACTGTGCTCCCTTCTTGAGGCTCCAGGGAGAAGACTCTCCTTGTCCTTTCCAGCTCTAGAGGCCACCCACTTCCCTTGGCTCGTGGCCCCTTCCCCATCTTCAGAGCCAGTTGTGTTGTGTCTCGGTGCCTTTCTTCTGTTGTCCCAGCTGCTCCCCTGTGATTACACTGGGCCCTCAGGGGCCATCTCCCCATCTCAAGGTCCTTGACGTAACCACACCTGCAAAGTCCCTTCTGCTATGTCAGGTGGCAAAGCGGCCTGGTCACAGGTCCTGGGGCTCAGAGGTGGGCGTCTTCGGGACCGTCGCTCCACTGCCACGTGCATCTCTGATGATGGAAGGTGCCGGGCGGGTGCACACAATCGTGTCTTGCCTCCCACTTACTGAGAACTTGCGCCATGACACACAAGTTGTGGATTCCCATGGAACCCTTGGTGACTGGTGACAGCATCCCTGTTTTACTGTTGAGGAAACTGAGGCACAGAGCAGTTGAGTAACGTGACCTGGCAGGGGCCAGGAAGTCTGAATTCACGGTTCCTGGCGCACGGCCACTCCCCCGGGCTGTCTCAGCCAGGACAGTCCTGCCCTGTTTCAGGAGCTCCTTCCGTCAGGAGTCAGGAGCGGCCCCTCCTGGGTCCGGAATTCGACTCTGACTGGCAGCTCTGCAGGGGGTCCTGAGAGAGTTTGCTCTTTCGAGACCCTGAAGGGTGAACTGTTGCTGGAGAGCCCGCATCGGTTTCTGATCTGGCTGTTTCCCAGTTGGCCTTGTTTGGATTCACTCTGTTTTCCTGCTGACAGTGCGTGGGGATTTAGGGAGGATTAAGGTAAGCCTCCGGTGACAAATACACATCCACAGGCCAGTGTGGGCCACCCATGCCTCGCTCACGGGAAGATGGGCTGGCGTGGAGGTGGGTGCTCACTTCTGGCAAGAGGCAATGGCAGAAGCCACGGGTGCTCGGAGAGGTGCTCTTGTTCTTTGAGTGGATGCGTTTTCCATTCGGAATGCAGTTTCTGTAATTTCCGGCTCCAGAGTGTGGCTGTGCAGACACCGTGCCTGTGTGGGGGGACTGCCCAGAGCAGGAGCCCTTGGCTTCCAGCGTCTCCCGGCATGCACCCATGGCTGCGTGTGTGATCTATAGAAATGGTGGGTTTTTGGTTTTGCATTTGTTTGGCTCCACAAATGTGAGTTGGATGCTCTCTGCATTGATTGGGTTGAAAAACTGAGAGGAAACTTGATGCATGAGTTTGCCAAGCAGGAAGCCCCGCACCTGCTTCCACAGGGCCAGGGAGGGGAGTGCATGGCAGGGTGCAGAGGGCACCTGGCTGGAGAGTGGCCAAGTGGTGGTGCCCTCCCTGCTCCAGGCCTCAGTTTCCTTGTTTGCAAAGGAAAGGGGTAGGATTTCGGAGTGGGTGCCAGGAGCTGCCTGCCTTGGGGATGCTTGCTGGACCCATCAGGCTCCTGGGTCCCCACCAGCCCCACCACGGGGGTGAGATGGTGTCACATCCAACACCCAGGCTGCAAATATTATGTTGTTTGGGATCAAGTTGAGCACTTGGGATGACAGCACCTTGGATTCCTCAGGTGAGCCTTAAATCCAGTGACAGATGTCCTTAGAAGACACATAGGGAGAGGCCGTGGGAAGACGGAGGCAGGGAGGGCGTGATGCGGCCACAAGCCAAGGCCGCCCGGAACCACCAGAAGCTGGAGGAGGTGGAAGGGACCCTCCCCTAGAGCCTCCAGGGGGACCAGGTCCCACCCACACCTTGATTTTGAAATTCTGGCCCCTGGACCCACAAGAGAATCAACTTCTGTTGTGTTCCCTCCCCTGGTTTGTGGTCATTTGCTGGGGCAGCCGCATGAAACCAAGACCCAGGCTGAACAGAAACTCTGGGGAGGGGGCCTGGGAATCTGTGCAATTACCCATCTCTGGGGGAAGCTGATGGTCATGAAGCTCGAGGCCGTGGAGGTGAGAGGGTTGCTGGCTTCACAGTTCCAAGGGCTGTTGTTCCTCATGAGAACAGCAGCTGGTGGGAGCCGCGCTGCACCTTTCCGTCCTCCTGGACAGCAAGTGAGGCCCTTCAGTGCAGACATCGAGTATTTGATATCATAACGCATGACACAGGGCAAAGATTCTGTTGAATTAAAATGTGTGTGGCATGTTGGTTTTCCGCCCACTGTCTTCCCATCAGGGGGACTGTCAGCAAGGATTACTGCGCAGATAATATTGCTGAGATACCTTGTAAATATTTTGTTGATCTGAAGGCCTGGGTTTGGGGTGGGTTGCTGGATGGAGGCAGC
>PVKY010004958.1:0-18282 GCA_004027775.1 Bradypus variegatus
GGTAGGCACTTAATAGTTTTCGACTAAACAGATTAATAACCACACACAAAAAAAAATGTAAAAATGTTTTGGGAGTGAGAACCTATCCTCTTTCTTGTTGACTCCTTGGCTCCCAGCACAGTTCCTGGTGTGTGAACTTGAACTGAGCCCCACTGCATTCTGTCGCGGGACATGGGCAGGGCATGGGATGACCAATCTAGAATGAGTCGAGGGCAGACACTTTCTGCTCTTTTAGAGAGCTGGGCCGGCCATGTCTGAGCCACCCCCGTGGAGTAAGCCAGCTGCCTGGAGCCCACAAACAGACTTGGGGTGCAGAAAGATAGCAAAGGCAATAAGCAAGAGGAATAAAGGAAGTGGGGGGTGGGGGAGCTAGAGAGGAGAAGGGAGGGATAGTGAGGGGGGCAGAAAAGGGGGCAGATGGTAAGAGTGGCAGAGCACCACCCACCCTCTGGCCTGAAACCCCATGACGAAAATCAAATGTGTCAGAAGAATCCCCCAGGCCACTGATTCATCTCTCCATTTAATAAGAGTTCACTGAGCACCTCCTGTGTCCCAGCAGTGCTGTGGCCCCCACATGAAGATGCCAATGTCTGGCCCCTCTTGGGGCACACGGTCAACCTGGGGCGTGTGTGTGCAGACGTGTCAACACCCGAGTGCACGCCGTGACAGCTGGGTGCCATGGTCGATGTCTATACAGAGTCCAGGGGACACAAAGGAAGGGTTGTCCCTCGGTCTTGGAGGACAAGATGGGGGTGAGGAGAGACAGGGGAGGAGGAAGATCTGATCAGGCTGAGCCTGCTCACTGGACAAGGGCTCTGAGGTGCCCAGTCCTGGGGCCGGTTGGTGGGGAGCAGTTTGGAGCAGCAGGTCCATGGGCCAGGCCGGAAGGGGTGTAGGAGCCCAGGCTAGAGAGAGGCAGAAAGGAACCCGGCCACAGGGGCCTCGCAGTGGGCGGGGGAGTCTGAGCTTTCCTCAGTGGCCAGTGGGACCAATTGGGGGACATCTACGTTGGGAGGCAGCTTCTCAAATTCTAGTAATCGCCCTGGCTGGCACACAGAGCATAATGAAGGGGTAGCTCAAACTGGAGGCGGGGAGACCAGCTTGGAGGTTGTGGCAATGCGCCCAGCAGGTTAGGACCAGGGAGTTGGGGAGGAAGTTAGGGATAAAGCAAAATTCATGGGAGGGATTTGTGAAGAGGGTGATGGAGAAAGGAGAGTCCAAGGTGACTCCCAGGCTCCTGGCTGGGGTTTCCGGGTTCTCTGAGGTGGGGGTCACTGGAGGGAGCAGACATGGGAGAATGGCAAGCGTTCCTGTGGACGTGTGGATCTGACGTGGAGAATTCCCGGGCACGTGGTAGGGAGTCTGAAGGTGAGGAGAGGGAGTCGTCAGAACATATGGGTAAATTGCAACCACAGATACAACCAAGACTGCACTGGGGGAGGGTGAGGAGGGTAAAGAGAGCCCCTGCACCAGAATCCAGGGGAAGAATCACCGTGTAAGGAGTAAGCAGAGCAAGGGGAGGCATCGGGAGAGCCAGGGAGAGAACAAGGAGTGCAGAGAGGAAGGGGGAGGAAGGTCAGTTCAGGCTGAGCTCACTCACTGGACAGGGCAACAAGACTTCCACCACACAGCCTGGGAGTGCGGGGCCCTGGGGTGGGCTGGAGAGGACAGGAGGATGTGCGCCTCCAGCCAAAATGGAGCCCATCTGCCTAACAGGAAGCTCGCCCGGCAGGAAGCAGGCAGGCAGTGGGTCGGGGCTGGGATTGTTGCCCCCGAGCCACACATAGGTAGAGCCCACTCTGCCTCCATCCCTTGCCTTCATCACTGGGCATTCCATCGGGGATTCCCATAGGTTCCCTCACCCTTGCCCAGCTCCGTTTGTTGCATTTGTCCATGTTTGCTGGGCTCCGTTATCTGTGAGTTACTCCTGTCTTCTGTATGTTCATGTATAGCTGGGAATTTGGCCTCCAAAAACAGGTCTGGCCTTTGTCCCAGCTCCTGGGGGGCAGTAACCTCTAAGTCTTTGGAGCTTCTTATGCTGGCAATGGCTATTGTTATTCATCACGGGCCAGGACCACTTGCTAAGGATAACAGAGTGGGGCCTGCCTGGAGGGGGCTGGTCCCCCAGAAAGACTCACCACATGATGAGGGAGGTGGCTTTGAGTGGGACCACCCCAACCTCTGAGGAGGGGACGGGGATGGAGACTGAGAACACCCACGTGGGCATCAATTCCATCAGTCGTGCCTGTATGTTGAGACCCCATATAAGCTCGGGACACTGGAAGCAGATGCGGGTGGCTTCCATGACTGAGAATATGTAGATGTGCCAGGAGGGTGACATATTCTCCTATATCTCCTTCTGACACCCCTTGGAGAGGACATGGAAGCTTGAGTTTGAGACCCTCCCAGACCTCACCCTATATATCTCCTCTTTTGGCTTCTTATTCAAATCCTTTTACTAAATAAAACTATAATGGTGAGTACAGCACCTTCATTGAGTTCTTTGAGGCGTTCCAGCAAATTATCGAAACTGAGGGAGTCATGGGAAACCCTGAACTTGTAGCCAATTGTCCAGAAGTGTGGGTGTTCCCAGGAACCCCCAAACATGCAGCTGGTGTCTGAAGGGCAGTCTTGTAGAGGATGGCCCTGAACCTGTGGGGTCTGATCTAACTCCAGGAGTCAGCGTGGAATTGACGCGCTGTTGGAAGTGTTTGAAGTTACTGCAGTCATTGGCAGTTGGTGTCAGAAGTTATTGAACTTAACATAGTTTGTCACTATTGAATGTGTGTGCTCTGATGCCTGAGTGCTGTGTCCTTCTGAGATGGGAGGCTCCCTGGGCCGGGGGCTTTTCCTGGGGAAACTGCTCAGCCTGACCGCACCCACTCACCCACAGCCCCAAATCAGGGCCTTGAGAGACGCCACCCTCAGAAACCAGACCAGAATCAAAATTACATTTGCAAAAAGGCAGGAAATTTTATTGAATTTTTTTTTTCTTTTTAATAGAGAAGTTGAGAAACCAAAGAGTAGCAGGGCTGGGGGGAGAGGAAGCCTCCCAGAAGAGAGCCCTGAGCTGCCCACCCCTCAGAAGAGGGGCGGGGTCCTGCATCCTCTCTCTTCTCCTCTGGGTACCAAAGACAGAGGGTAGGGTGCTGGCCAGACTTAAAACCTGTGGGTTTCCGAAGTGCGGCGACCAGAGGCAACTTTGGAAGCAGAGGCATTCGAAGTGGTGGCAGAAGAAGTGATGGTAGCAGATGCAGAGACATTAGAATTGGTAGCAGTAGAAGCGGTGCCCCTGATGTTTCCTGGGAAACAGAGGAGGAGACAAAAGACCTCAGGCTGGAGAAGACCTGCCTCGTGTCAGGTCGGGAACCCCTGGAAGGTTTCAAGACCCCCTGATGAGCCAGGCGGCCTGTGGCTGGGGACAGCCCAGTGGCTCAGTAGGGCAGAAGCTATTGTGAATGGCAGTTGGAGGAGCCAATGACCACCTCCACCCCTGCCCCCTCCCTCCACATACTTGGGAGTCCTGCACAGCCTCCCCACCCCGCGCAGTAACCGGGCAGCCTGACTCCACCTCCCCCACAGGGCTGCACCCTTACCTCCTCCAGAGGGGAAGCCGGGGATCCTGGGAGAGATGAGAGAGGCAGCAATGAGCACGAGGTAACTGAGGACAGGTGCCTACCTGGCCTTCTCCTGGACGGGCTCAGATCATCAGGTGGAGCCCCTGCATTGGGCTTTTTCACTCAACTGTGCCCCCAGCCCCAGGGGCAGCAGCAGCAGATGCCTGCCAGTTCTGTCTGTCTGTCTGCCTATCCGAGAGGCCTCAGAAGGAGGTGTTATTGGCTCCAAGATTCAGAGCTTTCTTCTGTTCTTGTTCACTCAGCCCCTTCCCCCTTCCCCTGAGCCCGCAAGGAAGGCTTGGCCCCTGCCATTGGTCTACACTATACTGCAGACTAATTACTATATCAATAACTCTACTAAGAATTACTAAAGCAATTACTATATTAATAGCTTGGCTAGGCTCAGCTGAGTCCCAGCTAATCTTTTTCTAATACTACATGTTCTCTCCATGGTCCCTCTACCTGCCAGTCCAATTCAGAGGCCTGAATTAGAAAGTTTAAAGGTGCTGACCCTGCAGCTGGCTGAGGAAATGCTGTCCCAGCCTGACTGCAGAGACTTGGGGCGCCCTGGCCCTGAGTCTTTGCCCAGCCGTCTGCACTCTGCCAAGATCCCCCCACTCCCAGCCTCCCTCTGACCTGCGCCTTGGGGGTTGAGCCCTAAGGCCCCCCCACACTGACATCCTGGGTCCCTGCAGTTACTTTCCCAAGAGAGAGTCCGGAGAGGACCTACCTGGCGTCCTGGCCCTCGAGCAGGCTGCGGTAGGTGGCAATCTCCTTCTCTAGCCGTGTCTTGATGTCCAGCAGCATCTTGTACTCCTGGTCCTGGCACTCTATCTCGCTGCGCAGCTCGCTCAGCTGGGCCTCGATGCTGCTGACCAGCCCCTGGATCTGCTGCAGCTGCATGGCGTAGCGGCACTCGGTCTCTGCCACTGTGCTCTCCAGCCCAGCTTTCTGGTGGGGCAATAGAGAAGAGGTCATGAGAGGAGCCTGGCCCAGGCCGCGGCAGACGTCAGGGGAAGGCTGCCGGGCAGGGGGCGAGGGGTGTACCATGCTAAGCTGGGACTGCAGCTCAATCTCCAGGCTCTGGAGAGTGCGCCTGAGCTCCGTGATCTCCGTCTTGCTGCTCTGAATCATGGCAGTGCTGGAAGTCACCTCCTTGTTCAGCTCTGCACTCTGGAATTCAAGCAGGAAGAAGGTGCTGGAGGGGCCCAGCTAGGAGGCCCTGACCAAGGGGCTGTGTCCACCTGGCCCCATCTAGCTACGTGGGGTAAGAGGGCTGGGGTACCTTGATGTTGAACCATTCCTCAACATCCCGGCGGTTCTTCTCTGCCATGGCCTCGTACTGCTCCCTCATCTCCGCCAGCACGCGGGTCAGGTCCACGCCCGGGGTGGCGTCCATCTCCACGTTGACCTGGCCTGCCACTTGGTTGCTGAAGTCCTTCATCTCCTGCAGGGATGGGATGGGGAGACGTGTGAGGGTCCTCTGCCTTCCTTCCCTTGGCTCTGAACACTGCTGGAGCACTTTGGAAAGTACTTCCAGGCCCCACAGTGGAGCCAGCCCGGCTGCAGCACAAGATCTTTGGCACTGGAGGTGAGCCCGTCGGCCACAGGCCGGGCTCCCCTCACCTCCTCGTGGTTCTTCCTCATGAAGGCCATCTCCTCATTCAGGCTCTCGATCTGCATCTCCAGGTCGGTCTTGGCCAGGGTCAGTTCATCCAGCACCCTGCGCAGCCCACTGATGTCGGCCTCCACGCCCTGGCGCAGGGCCAGCTCATTCTCATACCTGAAGGATCAGAAAAGAACCCAAATCTGAACAGGTGACAGAAGAATGGTATTAGACACTCCCCCCAACCCCCTGTACTGGGCTCTGCTACATCTCCCAGACCTTCGCTCCTGGAATGACCCGATTCTGTTTCTCGGACAAGCATCTGTCTAAACTAAGGGACTGCTGGGAAAAGCAAGCAACAGGAATAAACTCACTTGAGCCTGAAGTCGTCGGCAGCCAGCCTGGCATTGTCTATATCCAGAATGACCCGGTTGTTATCGATGGCAGCAGCCGTGATCTGCAAAATACAGAAGAGTGTAACTTCTGGAGGGTCCCCTGAGCTTGGGGAAGAGGACCTGGACAGGATCTGGTTCTCGCCTGACTCTGCCTCTTAACTGTCCATGTCAGCCAAGACAAGGCACGTCTCTCTGGGCCTCAGTTTCCTCTTCTGTAAAGTGGGGTCAGGGGGTGGAGGGGAGGTAGACTGAGTTCCTTCGATTTGTTCTGTCACCCCATTATTCTATGTCTGGTCATGATGATACGAAGGTCCAGGGTGTGCATTTCAGGGGAACAACCCCCCGGAGAATATCTTTGATTAGTCACGTCTGACAGCCTCAGATTGGTACCTCCCGTAGCCCACTGCCTTGAGATCTTATCACTAGAGTCAGAAGGGACTCAGCCTGGCTCCCTGTATTTAGTAATAACTGGAGCTGATCTCCCAGCTCAGCATGAGAGAAATCCAACTAGTATGTCCCCGATTTGAATTTCTCTTCCAAATGTTTACATTCCAAAGCTCTCAAAACCCACCCCACATAGCTGGGGCTCAGCCTGGGCAGGTGGATTTCTGTTCCAACAAGCTGTTAGCTCAGTGTGATGGAAAGCCCTCGACAGAGAGAGGCTTAGCACTGCCTGAGCCTCCGCCTTCCTCACCCCTGCTTGATCATTGCCAATGGAGAATGACAGTCGGAATGAGGCCCCTACAAAATAAACAATTCTTAGACCAATGAATGAATAAGTGCTCCTTTCTGTGTTGATTATAGTCATCCTTCGTGGCTCTTAAAACTGTCGTGGTTTCCAAATAACTCAGTGGATTAGAATTATAGAGATCAAGTCACTAATAATTACATAATTGTTTGGAAAACAAAAGTTTTGACATGAGTAATAACAACAATAAAATGGAATAATGACAGAAAATGCATTTGGAGTGTTGTGGCCCAAGAAAGTCCATGAGAAATAGAGACTTTGGTGGCAAAAGACTAGAATTTTCCCTTCCAGGAAGGGTGAGCACTCCATCCACACCACATTGTGAGATCCCCAGGATTCTGGCTTCCTGGCCTTTGTGGCTCTGCCCTGCACTGAGAAACTGTCCTCGGCATCCAGGGGCTCACCTGGTCCCGGAGCTCTTCAATGGTCTTGTAGTAGGAGCTGTAGTCCCGCTCCGGGATGGCCGGGCTCTGCTTCTGGTGCCAGTCGCGGATCTTCACCTCCAGGTCAGCGTTAGCCGCCTCCAGGGCGCGTACCTTCTCCAGGTAGGAGGCCAAGCGGTCGTTGAGGTTTTGCATGGTGATCTTCTCGTTGACAGAGAGGAGGCCGCCATCATCACCACCAAAGTCACCAAAGCAACCTCCAAAACCCCCACCAAAGGCACCGCCAATGCTACTTCCAAAGCCACCTCCATAGCCACCCCCAAAGCCACTACCAGCCCCTCCACCAAAGCCACAGGTTATGCCACCCCCATAGCCCCCAGATGATACCCCAGAGGCAAACCGGGTTGAACAGGCAGAGACACTGCGGCCTCCTCCCAGCTGGCAAGAGCCACCCCCGAAGCCACCACCATAGCTGATAGAGGAGCTCTGCAGGCGGCAACTCATAGTGAGAGCAAGATGGAGAGCAGGTGCAGACAGGAGCTTGGCTTGGCCTGGGCTGAGGACTGTGGCTCTTTCTCAGAGTGCATGCTTTTTATACACCTTCCATGAGGGTTGGACAACCGCCCCATCTTCTCTCCTCCCCTCCCCACCCTTGGACTTGGTGCCAACCACATTTCTGTTTCCCACGAGCCCAGCTACCTGTACTCTCCAGGGTGGGTTGTGCCTTTTGGGGGTGGCTTTTTTTTTTAATCCTTAACAAAAGAGATGATTCAGAGGGAACTGTGTCTGCTTGAGACTACCCTTTTGATAAATGACTTCCATTTTACCTTTCCACTTAGGGAGCTCACTTACACAGGCTTTCAGCCCCACCCAGTATAAGAATGAGAACTGAGCCTCTAAGGCCTGTCAGGGAGCCTCCGCAAGGCAAGGGGTGGCTGCAAAGGGACCTGTGCTCTGTGAGGTCCCCATAGCCCTCAGCTGCCATTCTTTCTATTTCTAAAACTTCTGACTGAGACGTTCTGCATCCTTCTCAGCATTTCCTCTACTCCAGTGCTCCCAACAATTCTGATGACAAACTTTCCCCAGTTCTGTAGAATCAACTGCCTTGAAGGTATATTAGGCTGAGAGAAAAAAAAAAAAAAAAGGCTCCAAGACTCTCAGAAAAAGTCACAGTGGGAAGGGACCTTAGAGACCATCCAATACCACTGGGGAAACTGAGGCACAGAAAAGAGATGCAATGTTGCACATTATAGTAACAGCTAATATTCTCAGAGCCCTTACCATGTGCAGGCACTGGGTGTCTCACTGAATCTCTGCAACAGTACAATGAGGTGGGTCCTAAATTATCCCCGTCTTATACCTGAGGAAACTGAGCCCAAAACCCAAGTCTGGTTCTGACACTAATGCTCATCTTCTTAGGTCTATTTTCTGTACTGTCAAATGTACAAATCGTAAGTGTCCAGCCTGTATGTTTTTATCTATGTGTGATGTTTACCACCACCCAGAGCAAACACAGCACTCCAGAAAGTTCCTTGTGGCCTTTCCCAGTCAATTACCCAAACCCCACACCCCCTGACTTAACCACTATCCCAACTTGTAGCCCCCACATTAGGTCAGAGTTTCTCAGTTGGGAGTGATTTTTGTCCCCCAGAAACATTTGGCAATGTCCGGAGACATTCTGGTTGTCACAGTTGAGGGAATACTACTGGTATCTAGTGGGTAAAGACCAGGGATGCCACTAAACATACTGCAATGCAGAGGACAGCCCCCATGCAAAAAAAAAGTTACCTGGCCCAAAAGGTCGACAGTGCCAAGGCTGGGAAGCCTTGCTTTTATTTAGGACCCACAAGTTCAATTGCTCCATTATACAAACTGCCTTAGAGGCACAGCCGAGTCCAGAAAGAAAGTCCTGCAATGCCAGTCATATGTCACCTGCATCAGCTTGCTAGTATTTGACCCAAGAGGCCACATAGGAGGCTATATGAGGGCCTGGGGCAGGGGTCCCTGCAGGGGACCTCCTGGGCTGTCCAACCCTGCCTGTGGAGGCCTTGCAGTAGCTTCTCAGAGCCCAGAACAGAAGGAGAAGGTTCCAGGCTGAGACCTGAGGACACTGGTCTTGGGCTCCCAAGCTCCATCACCAGGTGGGCCAGTGTTGCCAGGGGTGGCCACCTAGGAGCAGCTTTCCAGCCCACGGCAGCCCACGAGGGTCATGGTGCTCAGGTTGGGTGGCATAGGCTGGAGATTATCCCAGAAATCTCTCCACTGATTCAGCAGCAAGACCAGAAAATAGAGATCTGAGTCAGGGATTTCTCGCCCTTTGTTTCCAGCAGGTAAGGAAGCTGGCCTATGTTTCTCCCAGCTTGTGTCAGCACTAGGGAGAGGGCCAGGGCTTGCTGGGGGCTGCTAAGAGACGGCAGGGAGACCCTGACCCGCCCGGCCCTCCTGCCCCACACTGATGGCTCAGCACTCTCTGAAAAGACGTGATTCAGCCCACAGCCGGAGCGCTCTCTCGGTGGGGGATCAACACTGACAAGAAGGTGATTAATGAAACCTGCAGGTCTGGATTGACTCTGCCCTAATCAATCCTCCAGGGGCTGATGAGCAGGTTCGGGCCCACACCTCTTAGAGCAGCAATGCTGCAGATCCTGCAATGCCAAAAAAATGAGTGCAACCACCAGTGGCTGTGACACACCTCTCGTGCAGGATCAGGGCACGGCCCCTCGCCTCCCGAGCAAGGACTTGTGAAGCTCCAGCACAGGGATGCCTTCCTCTGACCCACAACGAATCCCAGGGCCTGCCAGGCTGGGGGACTCATGGTGGGCAGAGACCCATCTCCGGGACTCAGTTTCCTCTCAGCCCACCCCCATCCTGAAGGAGGCAGGACTGAGTTTTTGGGTGGAGACACAACTAGCTTGTCTAAGGTCCCTGCTTTGCTCTCTGTCAGGATCCCCCAAGTGCAGTCCCCTCCTAAGTAACATTTCACAGGAAGGAGAGGGAAACCTGCATCCATGGATACTCCAAGCAAACAAGGCCCACGCTTAGCACAGGGTCATTGAGTCCTCGCAACAATGGGAGTGGACTTTTATTAGCCACTTTATGAATGAGGCAGCTGAGGTTTGGGGAGGACAAACCGCTTGCCCATGGTCACCATACAGTCAAGAGCCTCTGGCTCTTTCTACCCCACTTGATGTTGTCTTAGCCACAAACACAGGTATATGATCTCTAAGTGCTTTCTTCTAGATGTGTTAAAAGATAAAATATAATAAAATAATAATAGCTAACCTGTATTGAACAGGAGTGCCAGAACCCAAGGGGGCTTTTGCAGCTGAAGAACTAAGGAAGACACAGGGCAAGGTTTGAGACATGAGCTTTTATTCAGGCTTATTTACAAGGAAATGGAAGTCAGTGAAGCTGCTCTGAATGGCGGCCAGTTCAGAGCTCAATGTGAAAATACTCTGCGCTTCGAGGGGGGGCTGATCAGGCCACTTATAAGGGCTTGAGACAAAGACATTCCAATGGATACGGAAGCATAAGCGCAGAAGTGGGGATCTCGTGGCATAGGGAAGGATCAATAGTCGTCAACAGGGAAGAGGGGAGGATTATAGGTTATCTTGTAGATAACAGTATCTCAGGGAGTTTCAGGAAGGAAGTACGCTATAGAACACATTTAGCACCGGAGGCCTGATTTTACAGAGAAAACAAGTCAAACCCTAACTGACCTGGGTCATGCAAGCTGCTGTGTGCACAGTCTTCAAGGCCCTTAGGTTAGGCCCTGGGCCTGGGGCTCCCACAATGGGCAACATGCACGATTGCATTTCATCCTCTACTCTTCCTGTCATACTTTTTTCAATGAGAAAACTAAATCCCAAAGAGGGTAAGTACATTGCCCAAACTCCAAAGTTTGGTTGTGTCAGAGCCAAGATTCAAACCCCTGGCTCCAGAGTCTGTGCCTTTAACTGCCTCACAGCAAACCCTTCTGTACTTAGCACTGTCCGTCCAGGTGAGGATGTCCCCTGATACTCTCTCCCTTCTCAGTCTTCCCTGTCCACCCTCAGATCCAGCTGGTAGATGGACCAGCTTCCTGGAACAGCAAGGCCGGCGCAGCTGATGGCCTGATGGGTCAGCCCGTCTCCTGTCTGCCCAGGGAGACTGCGAGGGTACCCACCCAGCACAGAATGCCAGAGCCAGCAGTTGGAGAACTTTCCAATCCAACCTCATTTCACATTTGGGGAAACTGAGGCCCAGAATGCAAAGACCCAGGGCAGTGGAAAACAAGAAATGTGTGGAACTGGAAAAGTAATAAACGTCCTTCTCTACCACCAGCTCATCATGAGCCTCAGTTTCCTCCACCTTGTATTGAAATGATTTATAAGTTTCCTTCAGCAATGCCTTTCTGAGTCCCTGGTTCTCCAGGATTTGTCCAAGGTCACCAGATTGTTCACCTGCAAAGCCAAGGCTTAAGCCCCAGCCCCCGGCTCCTAACCCAGAGTCCCCCCTCGACTCAGGCTCCTCCCTTCCCCCTCTCTGTGGACAGAAAGGGCCCCGAGCCCAGGCCAGCTGATCCCCCTCCCAAAGGTCCCAAAGCACCCCCACCGCAGCGGGGTCTCTCCTGAAAGGCAGAGCCAGTCGGCCAAGGCAGCTGCCACCCCTCCTCAGAGACGCCTGCTCAGCACCACATAACTCAGAAACCTTCTCCAGAGCAGCCTCAGTGCCTCGGGCCCTCGTGGGTCCACAGTCCCCAGCTTCCTAAAATCCCCACTATACCACCCGGCTTTCCAGAAACCCAGCAAAGTTGGCAAAGGTAGACCAGGGTTTCAATCCTAGATCTGCCACCCACTCCTTGTGTGACCTTGGGAAAGCAACCTCTCAGCACCTCAGTGGCAGCAACTGAAAAACGAGCACTGAATGGGTTAGGATTCAAGAAGAGCCGGAAAAATGGCAGCCCCCATCAAGCAGAGACTCACCGTTCCCCACCCCCTTTCACCCATGAGGAAGTGTGACAGTGTGATTGTGAAAACCTTGTGGATCAGTCTCTAAGACCCTCCAAGAATCCTTCAGAGCCTCAGCAATGTGCCAACACTTGGCCTTGCCTCCCCCTCCAGTCCCTGCAGCCAGCATGGTGCCCACAGTGACCAGAGAAGTGACAGCTGGTGGCATTCCTCTTATTTCCCCCACTCAGTCCCTGAGGACAGTGTCATTTTTTAATAGCTCTCTGAATACATTTTTAATGGATCTCTGACACAGGGAAGTTCTCAATAAACACCCAAGGAGCTGTTTCAAGGATACTTCATCTGCTGGCCTTAGGTGCAATGGAAGGGCAAGCCAGGATGGCATCCAGTGGGGTTGCCCCAGCTTCAAGTGTCAGGAGAAAAAGCTGTCAGCTTCTTCTGTCCCCCAGTGCTGACAGCTGCCGATGGAGGGACAGGTGACCACCAGATGGTCAGTCAATGGCCAGAGCCATGTTTAAAGCAGGAAAAAGCAAAGGAGAAGCAAGCTCATTTATTAATTCAACAAATATGTATTAAGCACCCACTCCAAGGATTCAGCAGTGAATAAAGCAGGCACGGGGTTTCCCCAGGATACAGAGCATCTCACAGAGATCTAGCAAACATCTCGGCCAGCCAGACTCCTCAATTTCTGGTTGGGGAAACTGAGACCCAGAGAGAAACACGGAGCAGCCAAGGTCCTCAGGGAGAGCATGGTGGGCATGCCCCTACCCACTCTGGGAAGCCAGGTCTGAGCAGAGGACACACCCAAGGCCCTAATCTCTAGTCCTAAAGCCACCCTCTCTCTGTGGAGGCAACAAAGCCCAGCCTGAGCGGGGGCGGGCAGGAGGTGTGCCACTCTGCCCAGAGACTATTTAAGGGCTCAGCAGGGTGAGACATCCCCACGGATGCTGGAGTCAAGCAAGGGACAGGACTTGACAAATTACAAAGACCTCTCTGGCAGCCCTTCTGGGAATCCCAAGAGAGGGGAAATGGGTGCTCCAGGGAGACAGAAGCAGCTTCCCTGCCTCCCCAGTTCAGGTCAGCCCTGGGCTGGGTCCCAACTTGCCTCTTTGCACCTTTTGCAGACGTTTCGATCTTTGCAAACTAAAGACAGAAAACCCTCTGCCGGCTGCTTAGCAGAACCAAGACCCCTACAAGGAGATCTGGAGGCCAGGAAAGCTGAAGCAGCAGTCAGGCCACCAAATTCCACTGCCAGGTCCGAGGGTGCTCAGGAAGGAGCCTGGCTGTTCCCAGGGGATATTGGGGGCCTGGTGGCTGATGTCATGGGTTCTGGTGTGAGCTTAAACCACAGCACAGGAGCCTAAAGTTAGATGTGAGGAAGATCTTTCTGACGGTGTTTAGACATTTGAACAGGCTGCCCATGGAAGTTAAGAAATGGGTTTCAGATTAGCACACCGTCTTAAGGAAGGTGTTGCAGGCTTCCGGCACCCTCCACGGGCCACCTCATGAGGTCAAGGGAAAGGAATCAGACGTGCCTGGATCCCCAGCCCAGCTTCACTCTTTCCTAGCTTAGGAATTCAATCAAGTTACTTAAGTCCGCCGAGACCCAGTTCCTCATCTGATAGCTGATTCCAATGGCTGGTACCAAATTCACGTGCTATTGTGAGGGCAAATGAGATGTCGTCCACGGGATGCCCGGCCCAGGGCTGGCATGTTGTAGACACTCAATAAATTCTGCCTCCTTCTTCCAGCCCCAGGGAGCCTCAAAGTGTGTCTTTAGGAGACACATGCTCAATTAAATCTCTCCAAGAAAGAACAGACGCCATCCCCTTCTCCAACCGGGATTACTGGGCAAGGGGCTTCCCTCTCCAAAAGCCTGGCTCTCCCCATGAAAGAGCCGATTCTCAGAAGAAGAGAGGCACCTCCAACCTGCTCTTCTCAACAAGACTGGGAAACTGGTTCTCCCTCTCCCCTCCCATCCTCAACGCCTTAGCCCAGCCCAGTGCAGGCACCCAGAGTTCTCTGCTTCCTCATTCCCTGCCCCTCTATCAGGGCTATAAACCTGAGAACTCAGAGGACCCAGTTCCATGCCAGAGTCAACAAGCCAGGTGCACATATACAGGCCCACAGCCGAGACGCTGGGGATGGGAACAGGAGCAGGGCTTGGACATTAGGGGGCGGTAGAGATTGGAATCATTTTGCACTTAAGCTGGGGAAATCAGGGAGGACTTCCTGGAGCTGGTGTCTATCCCTCTGGTCACTTAAATAGAAGACAGAAGACATTGTGAGAAGGAGCTCACAGCTGCAGGGCTTGGGGTAGGGGTGCTGCCAGTTTATCAGGGAAGCAGAGGTGCCACTGAGGGTCAGATATGCCCTGACTGGAACGGAGGAAAGGATTGAGCAGCACTGGTGGTGAGAGCCACAGTCAAGGCTGAGGGCCCCTGGCAGAGGGCTGTGAAGGGCCGGGGCCTGGGGTCCCAGAGCAAGCCCTGGTCTCAGGGTCATTCCAATGTGGGGCCCAGGCCCAGCCCTACCACTTACTACCCAGGAAGCCACTCGGCAAATCATTCATCCCTCTGACACCAGTATTCTCACCTCTGAGATGGGAATGAGTCCGAACACCCCCAGTTGTACTAAATGAGACACATGAGTGGGTGTGCCTAGCACAGTGCCAGCCACACAGTGGGAATCTGTAAAATCAGCCATCAGTCAATAATTATCAGATGTGTCGAGTTCTGTTCTAGGTGCCCCAAACGTCTCTGAGAGTGGCCCCAAACCCCCCACATACACACCCACTGCCACTGTCAGCCCACGGGGTAAACCAGAAGATCTAGTTCATCTGAGCAGCACTGGGGTTGTCCCAGACACCAGTGCCCCAGGTGACCCCAAAGAATGAATTATGACCGTGCAGGGAAGGGGCCAAAGTGGGGAAGCTGTCAGCACCTGGGCCTCCTCAGAGGCCAGAGGTCAATCTGGACCCCGACAAGACAAACTAAACATGCTGCCAAGAGACATTTGCAGAAGGAAAAGCCGTTCTTGATTGCATGGACAGACACCGTATGAACGAGCTCAGTGACATAATACGACTGCTTCTTCCACCTCCCACTCTAGAGGAGGTGGGGGGAGAAGCAAAGGGGCAAGAGAACCTCAAAGCCCTGAACTAGGAAACAGGGGGACCCTCTTCGGCTGATCACCCGCTGAAGGCAAAGACTGGAGTTTGCTTTTCCGGCCCCTCTGGCCTCCCCCCACTCAGCCTGGGAAGAGGGTGGTGGTGAGGGATGTGCGTCCTGCACTGGGCACTCAGACTTCTCTTTTGGCAGAAGAAACCACCTTGCCGTCTGGAGACGACTCCACATTGATATGGACTTTGCTGCCTCCACCACCTCCCAGGACATCTATAGAAAGGAGACAGTTTCGGGGTGGAGGGACATCCCCTCCCTACCCCCCTCCCCCACAGTGCCAGGACCTGCACTGAGCTCTGGGAAAACTGGACGGCACCCCTTGAAAATGGCCCCTGGCCTGTCCTTTAAGACGTGCCGGGAGGTCTAGGGTTGAACTGGCAGTGAACAGAATTGCCAAGGTTTGAAGCTGCACGTGAACAGGGAGTGATCTTGGGCATCCTGCCCTGTAAGCCCAGAAAGGGCAGGGCCTGGGAGGAGAGACCTGCCCTGGACAAGGACTGCTCAACCTGGAAGGGTCTCAATAAATATCCCTCCCCAGTTCCACCTGGGACAGGTACAAGGTCCCACTGGGGAAGAGGTCTGGCTGGAATGGGAGTGCCTCCATCCTACTGGGATGATTGACCCCTTTCTCCTTCAACTGATTCCAAGAGGAACAGTGCTTTGATGCCACCCACCCTTTGCTGGAAGAGTTAAGCCTCCTTACCTTCCCTGGTGCCAACTCCAGTCATCCTGAAAGAGAGAGGGAAGCAGACAGAAGCAAAGGGCCAAAGCTAAACAGTGCTCTCCAGACCCTGTACCACCATCCCCCAGACCCAGCTTCTATAGGGGCTGGGCCATTGGATGACCCTTCCAGACCACCACCCTACTATACAGATTCTGATCTGTAATAATGCCCCATCTATGTCATGCAGAGAATGGAACCAGCATTGAATCTTAGATACCACTAGCCCAACCTCTATCATTTATAGAAGAAACACAGGCTCAGAGTGAAGTGACATGCCCAGGGTAACACCACTCAAAACCAGAGCCCAATCCAGAACCCCTGACTCCTTGCTCAGTTCTCTTTTCACTGCACCACACTGCCACTTGGGGGACATCATGCCATCCCTTGAAAATGAATCTCTACCCAGCCGTAACCAGCCCCTCTCATGCCACCCCCTGTACGCCTGCCCATACTTGGCATCGTGGCCCTCGAGCAGGCGGCAGTAGGTGGCAATTTCCTGCTCCAGCCGTGTCTTCACGTCCAGCAGCAGCTGGCACTCCTGGTCCTGGCACGCCATCTCGCTGCGCAGCTCGCTCAGCTGGGCCTCAAGGCCGCCGACCAGCCTCTGGATCTGCTGCAGCTGCGTGGCATAGCGGCACTTGGTCTCTGCCAGCGAGTTCTTCAGCCCGGCTTTCTGGCGGGGCAATAGGTCAATAGACACATCAGGCTAGAAAGGAATCCAGGTGGGGCGGCAGGAGAGGAGGGGGAGGAAGGGAGTGTTGCACCAGCCCGGGAGGGTGGGAGCGTCCGTCATCTCAGAGATGCTGGGGTGGGGGTGGGGGTGACCGTACCATGCTGAGCTGGGACTGCAGCTCGATCTCCAGCCCCTGGACCGTGCGTCTCAGCTCCATGATCTCCATCTTACTGGTCTGGATCACTTCTGTGTTGGAAGCCACCTCCTTGTGTAGCTCCTCAGTCTGCAGAGTTGCCCACAAGGGCCATCAGCCCCACAGGCCTCCCTAGAGCTACTTCCTCCTGGATAGCTGGGGTGGTATTGGAAGGTCAGGCCCCACCTTGCTGAAGAACCAGGCCTCAGCATCCCGGCGGCTCTTCTCCACCAAGGCCTCGAACTTCTCCCTCATCTCCGCCAGCATGCGGGTCAGGTCCATGCTTGGGGTGGCATCCATCTCCACGGTGACCTGGCCCCCCAGCTGGCTGCCGATCTCCCTCATCTCCTGCAGGGAGGCAGGGGCCCATTCAGGAGACAGCGGACAGAGGAGGGAGCCCAGAGTCTGGAGCCTTACGAGCCTGGTTTGGCTCTGCTCCAGATTCACTGTGTGACGTTGACATGTCACTCCCCCACTCTGGGCCTCGGTTTCCCATTTTACATGAAGAGCTTTGATCATGTGGGCCCTTCCTCTGGGGTACCTCTTCCGCTCTAGGTCCTAACTGAGGGAGAACCTCAGGGCAGGAGGGCCCAGGGTGAGCTCACAACACGGGTCAGGAGGCAGCAGCTCACAGTGGCTGCCCTGCCCTGGCTGTGAGTAGAGAAGATGCATCTGGGTCCACAGAGAGAGGCCAGGCTGTAGCCCCTTCCTCCCCATGGGGCCCCCTGTTTCTGGTGGGTGGGTGTTGGGGGGAGTGGACTTCTGAACCAAGAACCCTTTGACCAACTATGAGGAAGCAGAAGCTTCCCTGCTCTGCCTCCCACCCACTGTCCCCCTCCAGCACCTGCCTGCTCCCACCTCCTTGTGGTTCTTCTTCAGCTGGTCCAGCTCCTCCTTCAGGCCTTTGATCTGCATCTCCAGGTCGGTCTTGGCCAAGGTCAGGCCATCCATCCCCCTGCGCAGCGCATCGACATCGGCCTTCACCAGCTGCCGCAGGGACAGCTCATTCTCATTCCTGGGAAGAGATGGAGCCCAAAGTAAGGAAAGGTGGGGTGTCAGGAGAGGGAGCAGGAGGGGAAGGCCTAGGAAAGGGGGAGTGCCGGAAGGGGACAGGGAGGTGGGAACTCACTTGTACTTGAAGTCCTCCGCAGCCTGTCTGGAATTGTCGATCTGAAGGCTGATCTGGGAGTCGGCCACTTTGGCTGCCACAATCTGCAGGACACAGGTAGTTGGTGCCCAGAGGATGCCCCTCCGCCCTGCTCCCTTGCTGCTCTCCCAGCCCTACCCACAAGGTCAGACCCCACCCTAAGACTCCCCCCTTCTCAGGGTCCATGGGGCAGACTTTGGCCTCCCCTTGAATTTGCATCACTTGCTCTGCCCTACACCACCCTCCCTGGGGCACCCGAGGGGCTGCCTCATGGTCTGCAGGGCACTTAGGCCCCAGGAGCCAGTATCGCCTGGAATTCCTGTGGGAATTGCTCAGCCAGGGCTGTGGTGGAGCGGGGTGCAGTAGGCTCCAACAACAGCCCTCAGGGGCACCCCACTGTCCTCCTCCATGGACAGCTCATGTCACTGACCCTCCAGCACACCCTGACCAGCCGTGGAGCAATGGGACATCCGAGCAGTGGGAACCGAAGAGCAACTAAGCAAGGCTTTCTACAGATAAGTGAGTGAGTGAATGGGTGAGTGGGTGGGTGGCAGGACCCATAGCAGTTCCCAGGTCTCCTAAGTTCTGAGAGTGCTTTGGGAACTAAAGATGTCCTTCAGGGGTGAAGCAAGAGGTCCAGGAACTTAGGGGCCATGGGGCTATAC
>PVKY010004959.1:0-18285 GCA_004027775.1 Bradypus variegatus
GGGCTGTTGATTATACTCAAAATAATGTGCTACCATCACCACTATCCATGTCCAGATCTTTACCATCAACCTAAATAGAAATTCTACTGACAGAACTTTAAGTGCAAATACAGTGCTGTTCAGTGTTACAATAACTGCATATTAATAAAATGGTCCTGGTTACATTATTCCCATAGATCTAAAATAAAAATAAACACTTTCATTTAGATAAAGTACCTGAGTTGGTGATAACTCACTAGATTATTTAGGCCTCATATCTGTTTTCAGACTAATCTTAAGGCATAAAAAATATTAGTAAATACAGTATCAAGATATAGCTTCCAAAAATTAAAATGTTTTTTCCCTAGATCTTGGTAGAACAATTTTTGAACCTTATATTATTATAACATTCAGAATGCTTGTTCAGGACTAATTTGATAGTAGGACATTTGGAGTGGAAGCATATTTCCAACTATTAAAACAATGTTGGCTGCAGTAAGAATTTATAATTCTCTAAAAAATTGGTAGCAAAATTCTGAACTATTCCTTAACTGAATTGATTACCTTAATTCTTACATTTATTATCTGCAATATTTTTACTTCTGTTGGCAAGTCTTCTAAACTTCTCTGGACTTAAAAGAGCAATGTTTGGTGTTTCTTTGTGTTTTTATTTCCCTTTTGTTCTAAGGGAATCTTAAGTGAAAGGATAAACAAAACAAATACAAAAGGAACCATTTTGGTTGAATGGGCAGGTAGTTTTTTGTTTTTTTTTCCTCAGCGTTATCTGTGACATGGGTAACATAAAACAAAATTGATGAGCTGTTAACTTCCCTCCTTCCTATATATAATCTAGGATTATGTAATATAAACTAGCATCCCAAGGTTATCAAGATGCTCTATGAAGAAAAGGGTTTCAGATCTAATATTTGAAACTTTAGGATTACTAGTTTGTCAACTTTAGAAGTAAAAGATAAATATATTTAAATAAAAGTAAAAATAAATATGTTTCTGCCTTAGGTTTTCCAATAAATATTCATTCTCCACATTACTAAGTAAAATGAAACAAGCATTAGTATAAATCAAACTACAAAAAATATTAAAATTTTTATGACAATGAAAACAAAATTGGTAGTAGACCCCAATTCCTTTGATTTACATAACTAAAAATAGTTTTAAACACCAAATTCAGGATTTTGATCACCTGTGGGAGGGTGGGGAAGAATGCAGACAAGAACAGTTTTTAACTATGTAAAGTTTTACTTTAAAAACAGCTAAAGTAAATTGGGCTGAATACTAAGATTCCTGTAGTTCTGTAATATTTTATAAGTTAAATAGTTTTCTTAAATAATTTAAGATATTCCTTAACTACTCAAATTTGTTAACTACTGTTTTAATTTTTTCTTTTTTTCCTATGAAGAATAAAATACAGTGTTAGCTCCCTTTCTCCTGTTACTGCAAAGACTAAACCAAGAGAACACCTAGAACTGCAATATGTTTCTCAGGACTTCAGGGAAAATAAAGCTGGGCAGATGATCAAGCAAAATTTCCTGTGTAAAGAAATCCGGGAACCTGAACAGAAAATTACATTGATTTCAGAACCTATCTCCTGCCCTTCAAGTGAACTGAGAAGACTTGATGAGAAAAAGACTAACAAATATTCCGTGTTAAATCCAGCTGAAAATGACACAAACCAGAATTTTATGCAGCTACCTTCCCATAAAAATAAACAAGGATGCATTCTTGATGTTTCTGGACATAAATGCATTATAAATGAAAGTGACTTAGAAGAACTAAGGGTGGATAACTGTCCATGTGGGCAACAGGCATCTATATACTTTTGTAATTTCAATAAGAATAATACTACATCTCAACGGAAACAAAAGTCAGATACTGTGCTTTTTCCAGCAAAGGATCTGAAGGAGAAGGACCTTAATTCAACATTTGGTCGTGATTCTGGTCTCCTAGCAATAAATAGTTCACAAGAGCACCTAACACTTCAGGCAAACACTCCATCCCATAACCCTCTCATTGAACCAAATGATTGTGACACCAAGAATGTGGAATGTTTACCTTCTGGTAAAATCCATCGAAAAGTGAAAATATTATTTGGAAGATATAAAAAAGAAAATCTGGAACCAAATGTGGAATCAAATAAGAAAAGAAATGAGTTTCTTACCACACAAGAAGAAAACAGAATTTGTAGTTCACCAGTACAGTCTTTACTGGACTTATTTCAGACTAGTGAAGAAAAATCAGAATTTTTGGGCTTTACAAGCTATACTGAAAACAGTGGCATGTATGATGTTATAGATATTGGGAGAGAAGAAAATTCAGATGATCTGTTGTCAGTGTTTTTCTCTTCTCCTTCTACTTCTACATTTGCCGGCTTTTAGTTTTTAAACGGTTGATACTTTTCAGAAATGATAAGGATCATATTCTTGAAATTTTTATAAATATGTATAAAAACTCTTGAGAACTTTTTACCAACTTTATTTACAGAACCAAATGTAGTTATTAACAATAAAGGTGATGTTTGCATTTTTTTCTACAAAATTGAATACCTATTATGGAAAAATTGTAGGGTAAACTGACTCATTTTACATAGTGCATTCATAATTGTTTCCTAAGATTTATTATGAGTAATGATATAGTTTGCTTTATGTCACTGAAAACTAATTTCAAGTTAAATTAGCATTATAAATTTGGGTACTCTAGTTATGTCTATTAACTATTAAATAGGGTCCCACGATAACATGACAATATCACACAGAAAAACCTAAATTTCACACAGATAGGAACAAATTCATTTTTATGTCTGGATTTTGAAAATTATCACGAGAAACATTGATACTTTTCCATTTGTACTTGCTTGATAAACTGGATATACTTTTTATTGAGACATTATTTAAATTGAAGTCATCTAAACACACATCTGCGCCATGATGTGTTTATGCCAGTGGTTATTTTGACTTTCAATCTTCCTCAGTTAATGGTTTTACCTGTCTTAGTTCAGTCAGAAAATGTTTTTTGTGTTACGCCCTTTCCCCTACAATTGATTAAAAAAGAAATAATTAGCAATAATTACAGTGTAGATATGATGTACTTACTAATTTATAATAGGGTGACCCAGTTGGATCATAATAGTATTCTAGCACTGAGGAGTTATGTATTTGTAGAGGCCATGAAGAAAAAAATCAGACTACCATAGGGAATATAATATTTTCCCCCATTCTTCTTAATTATCTTTCTATGTAAAACATTAGAAATAATGTCTTCCCAAAATCCTCTACTCCCTTATCTGGTATCTGAAAAAGAAAGAGGAATGGTGGGTGGCACTGAATTTTGATTAAATGTAGTTTTGAAGTATATGTGAGGATTGCCTGTGATATGGCTTTCGGCAATATAATAATTAAAAAATTGAACTGTCATCTGTAGTAGAGGATGTGAAAGGTATTTGTCTTTGAGTATGTTCTAGAAGTAAGGCTATTTAAAACCAATGGTGATTTTTTTCACTGTAAAAATGGATGCTATTGAACATTATCTGAATGTATTGTCACTAAAAATTAACTGGTTATCACTTAATTTTTTGAAGTCTTGTATGGCTCCCAACATATGATTTGGTTCATACATTATTTTGATTATTTGGACAGTATCAATGAGTAATACTGGCTTTTCAACATCTTTGTAGTTTGTACCAGTACCTTAAATAGGATAAATGAAAGAAGAACCTTTACACTGCATACATGCAAGCGTTGTTTCCAGTGTAAATTACTATTGTATCATTTTCTGTCACAAATGCATATATATACATGTGAAACTACATCAGTTTTTACAAACGGCTTTGTAAAACCTAGTTGAAACTTGGAAAATTGCTTTTAGGAATTTTTTTTCCTCAGTTACTACCTATAGTCCTAAAAATTTTCAAAATAATTAAAAGGTATTTAAAACTGCTAAAAATCATTGGACACTATTTTTGAATTATTTTGAACACTGAGCTTCTAAAACCCTCACAAAGCTTTATAGTGAGAACTCAACTTTTTTGTTGTTGTTGTTAATGCTCAAGTTCCAGTTTATTTAGAACTATGTTAGGGTTCTCTAGGGAAACAGAACTAACAGAAGATAGCTATAAAATTGTGATTTTTATAGAAATTGTCTCACATGCTATATGGATGCATGATCCAAATTCAGTAAGGCAGGCTGAAAGCTGGGAACTCTAGTGAAGGTGTTCCATGAATTCCCCAGAAGAAGCTGGCTGGATGAGACTTCTCATTGTTGAAGGCAGTTTCGTCAGTTGATTGTAGATGTAATCAGCCATAGATGCAATCAACTTACTGATGATTTAAGTCCACAAAATGTCCTCACAGTAAAAGCCAGGCCAGTGTTTGCTTGACCAACTTGTCACCATCACCTGGCCAAGTTGATTTATGAACTTAACCATCACAAGAACAATGCCATAAATTACAGCAATGCCGACATACAGTTTGTATGGGTTGTGTTACGCAGATTGGCACATACCCAAGGAGAGGAGTGCAGGTAGAAATTCAGCCTGCAATCCCATCAGCAGGTATTATACCTTGGCAATGAGGTTGCATGTACCTAAAAAGAAGGGGCACTTTTTTCTAATTCTTAACCAAGGGACAGCCTGCTGGTTAAGCCATGTGACTTTGGGACTGTGTCTAATCAGAGAGTGATTTGTTTTGTTTTGTTACTCTCTAATAGCACTTTACTGTGGTTTTGTTCACAAAAGGACACCCAACTTTTAATGTAGCAAGGTAGCTTCAAAAGTAGGAAATCGTCAGAAGTAGTGTAACACAGGACCTCAGCAGGATGGACAGAAAACTATTGGCCTGCTTGACAGAAAAAGACTTCCAAAGTGTCAAGACAAACAAGAATGTCCAGGAAGGACATAAGTGGGAGTTCGGGGCACTGAAGTTGAAAAGTGTTAGTGAAAAAAAAAAAGTACCCTAATTAATCAGCCAGAATAATCTAGCAGTGGTTCTGTCTTTCCAGCAGTAGCTATAAACAACAGCAGTAAAGACAATGTGGTTTTGTGACTCACAAATGAAAAGATTGTTTATTTTTCTAAAATGACACATATGGAATGTAACAAAAAGTGTATCTTGCACAAGACAATATAATCCATTATATAATTTTTGAAACCAATTACTTCTTGTATGTATAGATCAGTCTTATGTCTATTATAAAAATATTTTATGAAAACTTATATTGTGTGGGTGTTCTAATTCTAATGTTTGATGAAACCATTATAATGTAGAACCCTAATGAATGTGAAGACAAAAGACACACCTTTACAAACAAATAGAAATGATTCTGTGTATAAAAATTTAACCTAAAACCACTGAATTCAAATTCTTATTTTGAGAAATGTGGGATTGTCGTATGTTTTCAGATGAGAATTTAGGTGTCTTTCTTTAAAGTGCTTTGGTGTACTATACAAAGACTATATTCAAATAGGTAAAGTTAAACTTTACAATATATTTGTTGATTTATTTGTTATCCATTTCTATTAATCTAGAGAGCAAAGAACATAATATGTTGCTTTTTCCAGGTAAGAATCATTCCGATACTGTTTCATTAATAGAGTGAAATGTAAGAATGATGGACTTCCTATAGGAGATGGAGAGGTTTTTAAGCATAAGAATAAATGTAAGCTAAACTTTCACTGAGCTAACTGGATCTTTAAACCATGGGATTGCCATGTAAAAAGGTCTAAAATAATGCCAGTCACAGACTAGATTGCTGAAAATATACTTATTAATTGGGTCCAAATTGTCTTAGATAACAGCCATTGTAGGCTTGCCTGCATCGAAATCTGTTGTAACTAATAATACATGAGCCATGTACTGTGATTACATTATTTGCCATAGGAGGATGGTTGGGAAGGGAGATAAACATTTGTTGGGGGTGGGGGGATTGTTCATAACACAAAGACAATTAGGTCAAGTGAAAGGGCAGTTTTGCCCATTAGCTGCCTTATTTACAGGGAATGTTTAATGGTGTTACATAAAAAGTGGTATGGCATACATGATTCCACAAATTCCAACCAAGAAGTTACCCGTTGTGCATAAAGAAGGCTATAGCACTAGATCCACCTTTCCAGGTGTGCAGAATGGTGATTGTGTAGAAGTTAAAAAGCAAAACGCAGGCCCTTTGCAAACAAGCCTTTTCCCATTAATTAGCATTAATTTTGTAGGCACTATTAGAGTGAAGCAGCCTCCTTAAAATCTCTTGCTGAAAAAACTCTATTTAGAAAGATACAAAAATAATTTTGTCATCAAAATGTAATAAAGGCCCCAATACAAGAAGAGTATATGCCAATTTTGAACATCATAAGTGAACAGCAAAAGACATAAAAAAATGTTTAAAAATACGATGTCCAATAGGGGAATAGAAACCAAGAACCATAGACATACTCAGCCATACTGAAGGATGTCACCAATTACTTAGGGAGAAAAGAAGTCAAAATTATTATCAGAGTCCATGTATATTATTTGTAGTTTATTTTGCTTGATTGTGACTAAATGTATAGCAAATTGCATTTAGCTTTGTGCTGTAGGTAACTTCAGTTGTATTCAATACTTTTGCTATCTTCTTTAAATCTCAAGTTAAATGCTTAAATGATCATTGGGACTAGGTGACCCCTGTCAAGTTATGAAATTCACTAAAATCAAGAAGGCAACATCTGTAAAAGCTTTGTTGTGTTTTGTTTGTTTTTTAAATCACTATCAGCAAAAATATGATTGCATGTTCCAGTATCTGTGTTATATAATATATATATATGCTACTCTACTAATATATGAATTTTAAACATAAGAGAATTTTAAAGGATGAAACAAATATATGCAATATTTTAATATTTTATTTTACTTGCAGTGCCAAAACTTTTTGCTGTCACTAAATGTGCTATTAAAATACTTCACAAAGAGTTAAAGTACCTGGATAAAGTAATTTGATGGCCAGATCTTCATATTCTCTTTTTTTTTTAAATTTTCCATTTTATGACGGAGTGCTGCTGTGCATGCCCAACTTTATGGCTTGGTGGGTCAGACAATACCCAGCTCATGATAGGCCATTAGCATGTCCACACACTTGTCAGCGCATCCTGTGAAGTCAGCAAAATCGGGGTAAGGGAGGGAGGAGATGCTCCCTGCACCCCCAATCCTGTGGGGAGCGGCTGCACCCTGCCCAGGGGAGTGACGGCCCCAGGCCCCTGCAGGGAAGCTGCCGGAGTGAGCCTGACAGGGCCCACCCACCCACTGCCATCGGGTCCCTCCATGTCTGAGGGCTCCCCTGATGTGTGTCCGTGTCCCCGAGAGCCCAGGTCACCAGGGAGAGCCCACAGCCCCCGGCTTCTCCCCGAGCCGGCCGCAGACCCCCCGGGGTGGAGCCCAAGCTGCCCGGGGTCAACCTGAGCTCTTGCTGCAGAGGCTTTGGGGTCCCTATCCTGGGGCTGTAGGTGCCGGAGCCTCAGCCCAGGCCCCGGTCCGGGGACCAGTTCCTTCTTGTCTCCCTGGGGCCTGGGGCCAGAGCCTGGGCAGGGGCCGGAGCTCCCCCAGGACCTCAGGCTGTGAACCAGCCCCCAGAGCCGCCCCAAGCCCAGGTCCCATGTCCACCACCCAGAGGGGCCCGCCTCGAGGCTGCCTACCGTCCCAGGGGGGCTGACACCCCACGCAGCACCACTTGCCACCTGCTCACTTTGAACAGTAGAAGTACAGGAGCACTGCAGCCAGCATGG
This sequence comes from Bradypus variegatus, assembly GCA_004027775.1. NCBI lineage: Eukaryota > Metazoa > Chordata > Mammalia > Pilosa > Bradypodidae > Bradypus > Bradypus variegatus. The sequence goes on from PVKY010004959.1 coordinate 7,736, forward strand.
GGAACCCAGCACCTCCCATCACCCACAGGTGGTGTCTCCTGCCTACAGGAGCACACAGGAGAGGTCCCTACTTACTGACCCGGCAGAGAAGGCCCCCTGGGGAGGGAGCAGTGGAGGGAGTGCGGGGTGGGGGAAGAGGCCGCCCAAGTGTGACCCGGGGCAGGTAGGGCTGGGCCCCAGGTGGCCTGAGGGATACACCTGGTCACCTGGGTGTTTCAGAGCAGGGAACTCTTTGCCACCCCCAGGACATCCGGGACAGTCCCCTCAGGAAACAGCACCAGGACCCCAAAACTGGCAGGGCCAATGGAGACAGAACGAGCGTCTGGGTCCCCAGTGCCTCAAGGTGGCCTGGTGGAGCCTGAACGTCCCGCAGCAGCCCGGGATGGCCACATCCACCCAGCACAGGACCCAGGAATGTGGGGTCCTCAGGTTCCCCCTGACAGCCTGGCTCCCCGAGCCTCTGCCTGGGAACACCGATAGGGTTGCCCACTTCCCCTCAAGGGTTTACTGCTTTTAAAATTTATTCGTAAGAGTCCATCGGCCCCGGGACGGGCACAGGACGTCCCCCTGTGGAACATCATCCAGAGCAGTCTCGGCTTCTGGGAATGAGGGGGACCCCGGTCTGTACAGGAATGGACATGGAGCACGTTCTGCCGCGTGAAAGCCACCAGATGCAGAAGGATGGCCACGGTCTGAGTGCAGGTCCCTGAAATTTCCGGAACCGGGGAGCCCATAGGGTCAGAGAGCACACTCGGGGTGCAGGGCTGGGGGAGGGGCTCGGGGCATGACCTAAAGGGTCTGGGGTCTCTGTCAGTGATGAAAAGCCTGCAAGCGACGGAGCTGCTGTGCACACAGCACGAAGGACGTCCACACCCGCTGACCTGCCCGTTCTCAAGGTCACCTTCATGGTGGTGAACCCCACCCCATTGAGCAAAGTGGCTGGAGAACCCCCTACCTGAACACACCTCCCCGCACACCGTGTCTGCCCTGGTGTTGCATTTCTGCAGGACGGCCATCCCCTCGGGGCACCTGCGGGAGGGAAGCTGTCGGTTATACCCCCAGCACCTGCTCAGGGCCTCGGGGCCAGGTCCTCCTCTCCCCACGGAGGTGGACGCTGGGACCATCTCCTGACTGGGGAAGAGGGGGACCCGCCACCCCCAACCTCATTCAGGGCCACCGGGTGGTGTCATCGGAGACCCCGACAGGAGCTTGGGCCCTCGCCCTGACCCTGGAGATGCAGTCGCTGTGATTGTTATGATGACAAACGTTCAGGAACTTTCCCCTGGGAGTGCTCATGGCTGTGTGTGTGGGCCCCTGGCCTGAGGCACAAAGGCTGTTGTGTGAATTTAATGAAGCTCTGAGTTTGGGCGACTCTCTGAGTTACTGCAGGTCACGGGCAGGTCACTCCTGCTGCGTTAGGGTTATTCTGGGTCCTCCTAAGCTGGGGCACCTGTAAGTACCGGAAGCATCCACAGCCGACTGCACCTCAGGCCGGGTGATGAAAGGGGGTTTCTCTGGGATCCATTTCCCAGGGACTAACCCTCTCCTGGGAATCACAGACATTTCTGCTGAGAACCCCACACTCCATATCACAAAGCAGGGAACAGGGAGACCTTTCCAGCCAGATGCCCCCATGAGGGACCTGAAGCCCTGTCCACTGGTCTCGTGGCTTTGTGGACTGAGAGCAGCCTTGGGGCACTGGAGTGGGAAGCCCTGGGCCTCCAGGGCCCCAGAAGCCAGACACTGGAGGGGTCAAGGCTCACATCCTGCATCCTTTCCGCGAGTGTTAGGTGAGGATGCGCCTCAGCCACACAAAGGTGTAAACCAAGAAAGGGGAAGGCAGGGGCAGTGCTGGGGGTGGGAATGGAGGTCCCCAGCTGCCCCCTGGGAGCTGAGCCTCAGAGCAGAGCCAGGGGGGCCCAGGGGACCCCAGAATCCATGATGGAGAAGACCAAGGAGGAGCCTGGGGAACGTGGGAAAGACAGGCTTGAAAGACAAATCATGTTCTAAAATGAAAGGCCATCAGAAAACACGTGGAAGGAGAAACAAGCTGTTCAGACAGAATTTCTCCAAATGAAGTGATGGAAATGTGGTGAATTCTGTGACTTGGGGGTGATAAGAAAACCCTCCCAGGTCCCACGTTACAGGCAAGGGATGCTCAGTGTCACCTACGTGCTGCAACACCTGCAGGGCCCCTCGCTCCCTGCGGCCCTGTGGTAGCAGCTGTCCTGGCACTGGCACCACCATTCACTGGTCACAAAGCATCCTGCACGGCCACTTGGTCTGCGGTTCAGGAGAGACACAGTCAGTCCAGGTGGGAACACCCTGTCCCCTGTGAGCCTGTGGCCACAGGTCACACAAGCAGGTACCCAGGGCTGCCCTGGACGGAACTGCCCTGGCAGACACCCGAGAGGATCCCGCATGGCTGGACTGTGAGCAGCATGGCCGGGGACACCACAACTCACACTCACACGAGGACACAGCCTGAGGGATCACCCAGACCTGCTGCGGGGTCTCAGGTGGGCACGTCCAGGCTGACCCTTAACCTCCAGCAGCCCCAGCAGCCTCTACGAGGAGGAGCCAGTTCATGGGCCCAGCACAGACCAGACAGATCCCAATGGCACCATCGGCTCGGGCTCCGGCCCCAGGACCCCCACGGTCTGCTGGTAACTGATCTATCGTGTGTCAGTTCTGGGAAACATCCCTGGGAATCTGCTCCCCTCTTCCTGCACCTTCTGTTTCCTCAGGTGCCATCTCCTGCAGCCCCCCTGGCTTGAGGGCTCCCCTTTGTATACTCCCGACAAGCCTTCTCCCTGCAGCCTCTGCCAAACTCTTGAGAGTGTCCTTGTGCCCTGTGGGCTGGGATGCCCCAGTGACACTCTCTGCACACAGATTATAAGCAACATTTTAAAGAAAAATCGGGTTGTAGGAAGTCTGGTTGAGGAACGCCTGCTGGACGCCATAAGGGGACTATTGCTCGTCTTGTGGTTGAGGTGATGCCAAGGGTCTTTGGGTACGTGTCTATTGTCAGGATTGGGGGCTGCAGGCCAGGGGCGACCCCGGCAATTTACTGTGGAAAGGGCCATGCACACACACCTGTGCATACACACATACATTCACACACACATATACACACATGTACACACAAATGCACACACATGCATGCATGGGCACAGGTATACATGCACCCATAAATACACACTAATACACACATGTACATACACATAGACAGATGCACATGGAAATACACATGTACAGATATACACCATAAGAACATATATATACACACCTGCACAAAGACACACAAACAGACGTGCACATGCACAACATACACACATGTACATACACGCATGTATGCACAAATACACCCACATGCATATGTGGGCTCAGATATACACATACCCATAAACACATGCACAAACTAACACATATAAACACACATACAAAATGTACACCCAAATACATAGACACAGATGCATATACACAATACCTGTACATCGATGCACACGTAGAAACACACACATACATACAAGTACACAGACATGGTAACATGTTAACAATTGTTTCTCTTACGGGGCAGACCTGGTAGTGCCCACTGTGCTTTTCCTTCAGCTTCTTTACACGCTGGCAGTTGTTGTGACACAAATGGCTGCAGCACTGGTCAGCGCACCCTCTGCTGTCCTCTCCCTCCTGCTCTCCCATTATCAGGGGACACTTTATGCCGTGAGTTCTCTCCTTGCACTTTTCTGAGCATCTGCACCCTGTGCTGGGAGAACGCGCTGCCCCTCGCCCCAGTGCTGGGGTCCCAGGCTCTGGCCCCCCAGGTCCCGGCTCAGCAGTGACCAGCCCAGGGCTGGATGTGGTGGCCCAAGGCACCCCTGCCCCCTGCCGGGGAGAAGCCCAGGGTCCCCCCACCCAGGCCTGTGGCCGAGGACTCACCCTGACCGCACGTGGAGCAGGGCAGGCAGGTGGGCAGGCCGTTGGGGTGTGCCGTGAACGTCCTGGGGGTGTAGGCCTTGCCCCTCCCCCGGGTGTGGAGGCTCCTGCAGGGCTGGGAGACATGGTGGCCTGTGCAGGGGAGGGGCAGTGGTGAGTCGCAGGGAGGCACCCCCAGCCCTGTGATGAGCCCTGGCCCCCAGCCCCCAGCTCGCCCTGAATGAGCAAATGAAACTCCCCGTCCTGCAGCCCAGGCCCACCTCCCCCTCGGGGCCAGGTGCCTCCTGCCTGTGCAGAAATGGGGACAAATGGGGCCACCTGCGCCCACCATGCTGCCTGAGCCCCAGGAGCCCTGGAGGGCTGGTTGGTCCTTTTCTCCTCCCTGTACCTTTTCTTCTGCCCCATATGCAGCCGGAAGGGACTAGTGCCCCCGTGCTCTCCTCCTGCTGCTGCAGGGAGCCCTGCACCTGGGGGGGACTCCCAGCAGGCAGGCATAAGCCTCTGCCACCCTGTTGCACACTGTGAAATGGATAAGACCAGCAGGGGTAGGTGGTGGGGTTGGGTGGGGTGGGGCAGGAGAGAAGCCCCTGGGGCAGGGTCTCACTGTCCCCCACGGAGAAGGCAGGCAGGAGTCCTGGCTGCAGGCAACTCTCATGTGCTTTGAGGACAGAAAGGGTGAGTTCCCCAACTTCCTCTTTATTTTTCCAGAGGTTTATGGATCCTTGGGCCCTTTATCCTTCCAAATAAATTGGTAATTGGCTTTTCCATTTCTGCCAAGTAGGTTCTGGGAGTTGGGTTGGGATTGTTGTACCAAAGCAGAAACTTCCAAACATCCTAGAGAAATGAGCAGGCCACATAGCAACAAATTCTGAACGGTGTCACCAGTAAGAGGTGTCTGGAGGCAGCAACTTCGCAGAGACAGAAAGTAGATTAGAGGGTCCGGGGCGATGGGAGGGGGTATGTGTTTGCTTGGTGGGTGTAGAGTGTTTGTCAATAAAATTCACAGCTGAAAAAACAGAATACCAGTTGCTGGTGCAGACAAGTGGAACCCTCAGCCCTGTACCTGGTGGGGGTGACAGTGGAGCAGTCCCCACAGGAAACAGCCTGGGGTCCTCAGAGCCCTCGCCCAGACCCACCCTGAGACCAGCCCTGGCAGCCCTGGGACAGACCCGGAAGTGTCTATACCAGGAGTCACCCTACACTGGGTGGCAGTGTCCCCACAGCTGTGTTCTCAGCAGTCCAAGGTGGCCGCACCCAGGGGCCTCAGCAGAGGAGTGCGTCCCTAGGTGGTCTCCCCATGCAGTAGGATATGATTCAGCCATAGAAGGATGGCTGGGGGCAGACAGGACACGGCGGGTATGGCCCTGAGGACGGGGGCTGCGGACCCCACCCAGGCACAGCCGGGGAAACTTGCCCCTCACTCACGCAGAATCCTGGGACCAGCAAATCACTGAGGCCCAAGCAGAGCAGAGGTTTCGGGCAGCTGGGGTGGAGGGAGGGAGGGGTTGCAACTGGAGATGAGTTTCTTTTTGGGATGAGGAAAAGGTTCTAGAAATAGATGGCTGTGGGAGGTACATGACCATATCAGTGTACTTAATGTTGCAGAATTGTCCAATTCAATGTGGCTAAAATGGTTTCTAGGTTATGTATATTTGGTCAGTAAACTGAGAGAAAAGCACAAAGAAGAATGAATGACTGACCCACCCAGGCCATGGATGAGCCTCAAAATCACTCAGCGAAGTGAAAGAAGGCACATGAGACACAGAGTGCTGCAGGGTCCATGTATTAGATTCTAGAAAATGCAGCCCTCACCCAGAGGGAGGGAGCCTGGAAGGGCCTGGGGCGAGGGGCGCTTTGGGAAGGTGGGCGTGTTCTCACCTGGGGGTTAGGAGGTACATTTTTATGATTGCCACTTTAAAATCCCGGTCAGGCCAGATGCTGCCAGGGCGAGGGCTGAGCCAGTGTCTGCCCTTGAGACAACATGACTCTCGTGGCGTGGCATCTGTTGACTATCTTTCCCACTCAAGTTGTTATTGTTCTGGTTCTTGGTATGATGAGTGGTTTTTATTGTATTCTGGACATTTTTGGTATTCTGTCTGGGATTTTGAGTCCCATTCAATCCCCTGTTTTGGCAGACAGTCACCCTGGGTGGAGCTTGCAGGTCCAGGTGGGGGTCCAGCTCCTCCCTGGGTCCCCCTGACCCGGGGAAGGAACAGCGTTCGTGCCCTTGCTGCTGGGTGGGAATGGATATTCCCTTCCCTGCTGTACTCTGCCAGCACCAGTGGATGTGGGGGGCATGGGGTGCAGAGGCTCACAGGTGTCACTTGTTGCTGCTGGGCAGGAGGGAAATCTCTGCTCCCCATCTAACCCCGATGGCACCTCCTGTTGGAGGACTGAGGATGCTGACTGGGTCCTCCTCACCCTGCCCCATCACTGCAGTGGAGGAGTAGGGGCTGGATGGTGTGTCTGTGCTTTTACCCTTTGCCTCCGGACTGTGAGCTCCTGGGGGCTGGGACCACGTCAGTGGTGCTCTGCGCTGCACCCAGGGACTAACCTGCCACCTGGCACAGGTGAGGACTCGGGGCCCAGATGCTGGATGAACAAATGAGATCCTCACAGGCCACTACACAGCTCTGACCAACTCAGATCATGGATCTGGGTGCTAATAACAGGAGGGGAAGTCTGAGGCGGGGGGATGGCCAGAAAGACCCTGAGTGACCCTTCCCTGGCTCCTGTGGCTCTACAAAACTCCTGGGCACAGCTGGGAGGAGAGGCTGCTGCCCCCTGGTGACGAGCACTAGCACTGCAGCCCCAGGCAGGGAAAGTAAACCCCAACACACCCGACACCTTGGTTTGGGGTATCAGGGCAGCAGATCTCTGTCCCTGGAGCAAAGGGGCAGGAGATGAAGGCCCTTGAGTGATATTGGGGACCTCAGAATTCCCCTGTGACCCCTTCTGTGCTCCACCGGGGCGACCCCACAGCCACAGAATATCTCAGAGCACAGCGGGTCATCAATGGAAAAACAAGACCAAAGACACTTCTCTGAGCCTGTGGAATCTTTGGGGCCCCTGCTCCAAGCCCCCCAATTTATGGTGGAAACCGAGGCCTTTCCTGTGTCCTCCCTCCTCACAAGGGGCTCATCCTCCTTCCGGTGCTGAGAGCGCAGGATGCAGGACCCCCCGCTCCCTCCTCCCCTGGCTACCCTCGGTCGTCCCAGGCGGGCAGACCCCCGGGAGCCTCGGGAACCCCCTGCCCGTCAGCCTGGCGTCTCCCCTCCTCCTGCTGGGGGCCGTGGGCAATTGCCCCATGGCTGAGCTGCCTCCAACCCTGTCCTCTGTCCCCGTGTCTCCTCCCAGGTTCCGGCTCCCACTCTGCTGCCCCCTCCGTTGTCCGCACCTGTTACCGTGTGTGTGTGTGTGTGTGTGTGTGGCTGTGTGTGTTTTGCACGCGTTGTGAACACACTTTGAGATGCCCAGAAGAAAACCGCCCTACTTGGGTAGGAGCAGGCAGGGTCCCCCAGGATTTAGGACTCTCATTTCCAAAGTAAATCCCATGAGAGGGGAGGGGGCCCTGACACAGATCAGAATTTTCCGGGGCACACCGTGGGGGGCCGGGCTCGTGCCCACAGGGGGGCGCGCACTCGGAGCGCGCGGGACCGAGGCCGGTGGGGGACGGGAGCCGCCTCTCCGCGCACGCGCAGTGCGCCAACGGCGCCACCGGCCGGGGACCCGGACGCCGCGCCCCCCACTCCCCCTGGGGCCCTGGAAATGCAGGGGCCTCAGAGCGCACTGCCCACCGCCCTGTCCCCTGCCACCAGCGGGGGTGGCTCTGAGACCTGCGGGTGGCCAGGGCCGGAGGCCAGGACGGGGGAGGTCAGGACCCCCCTTCTCCACCCTCCCCCATCCCAGCTGCCGTGAGGGGGGAGGCCGCGGGAGGAGCAGTTCCTGTGGTTGTGCCCCGTTTTGTCGAAGGGCCACAGGCTGCAGCAGTCAAGGTCCCCAGCTCTGGGGAACGGAGCCCACCCGGGAGGTGGACTGAGAATCACGGCTCCGTGGCCTCCCTGGCCCGGTGCTGACACTCAGGGGCTTGTCCTGGGCTGGGGCCCCTGGTCCCTCGGACCCCCTGAGTCCAGGCCCCTCAGGCCCTCACCTGCCCGGCTTTAGTCCCTGCACAGTCTTGTGGGGTTGGTCACTCACCGCCTTTGCCATCGAGGACACTGAAGCGTTGAGAAGTCACCCCGCTAACTTGCCTGTCACAGGGCTTCTCTGACAGGGCCGAGCAGGGGTCCGAACCCCAAAGCTAGGGCTCTGCACAGAAGCCCCAGGAGGGGGCCTGAACTCAACATGAGGGTGAGAGCAGCATGGGTGGGGGGTTGTGGGGAGAGCACTGTGCCAGGGGGCTCTGAGGTGGGCAGGGGCTGGGAGGTTCCCAGGTGCAGGAGCTCTAGAGAGGGGGAGTGTGGGTGGGGGGAGTCCGCTGGGGGCCTCTGAACCAGATCATGCTGGCTGGGATGCCTGGTGAAGGAGTCAGGGCACTGCAGGGCCAGGGTGACTGGGGGGACCCCATCCAGCAGGCTGTCCTGCCAGAGCCACAGCCTTCCAGAGCTGGAGGGAGCTGAGGGGTCCCCTGGCCCCCACCCCCACCCAAGCGAGGAACCCCAAGCACAGCCTGAGGTGAGGGGCTGGCCCAGTGCCCTCCTGTGCACATGGGGCCAAGGCCTGGGGGACCCGACGGGCTACTGGTCAGAGTCCCCCTCCAGGAGAGGACACGCCAGGGAACAAGGGGACATCCCTGCCCACCTGGATGCCCTCCAACCTGTCCCCCTTGCCCATCTCCAGGCTGACGAGGACGGTGCTGCGGTCGCCCCCGCTGGTTGATGAGCATCAGTGAGGAGTTACCCTGCAGACAACTGCAACAGAGTAGGTGCGTACCTGGTGGCCTCAGGCAAGGTGGAGACAGAAGCAGGAGGTGCTGCTGGAGGCTGAGCTGATGCCTGAGTCTCCAGGACACTGGGTGTTGAGTCCCCGAACTCGGGGGACAGTGAGGCCTGCAGAGGCCCTGGGACCTACTGGGCCCAGGTGGGTGAACAGCTCCAGGGCTCCTAGAAGCTCTGCTCTGGAAGTGGGTGCAGAGTGGGATACCCTGGGACCAGGAAGTAGGGAATGGGGAAGGCTGACAGGGAGAAGGAGGAGGGCAGTCACCTTCTTCTCTGTCCTTTAGGGGACTTTGGGACAAGACTGGTGTCCATCTCCACGTCAGACTAGGGGAGCAATAACACCCCAGTCTCTACTCCTAGCACATGGTGCCCTAATCTACTTCTGTCTCTGTGGAGTTGCCTTTTCTAGATAGGTCAGATAGTGGAATCACTCACTATTGCTCCTTGACTGTCTGCTCACTTCCCTCAGCATCACATTTTCCAGCCCGACCATGCCGCGTGGTCACAACTTCAGCCCTATTGATGGCTGAATAATATTTCATTCTAAGCCTGCTCCACACTTTGCTGCACACTTGGGGGCTTCCCCCTTTTTGGCTATTGTGAATAATGCGGCTATGAACCTGGCAGGAAGGTGTCTGTCTGAGGCCCTGTTTTCAGTTCTTTTGGGGATATCCCAAAAAATAGAATAGTCGTGTTATGTGTCATTCTCTGATGACTTGTTGAGGAACACCTGTTTATTTTCCACGGTGGCTGCACCATTTTACATTCCCATCAATGACATACAAGGTTATCAGGTTTTCTGCATCTTCACCAATGCTGATTTTTTAAATCATAGCCATACAAATGTTGGTGAAGTGGTCCCTCTTTGTGGTTTTGATTTGTATTTCCCTAACGCCTAATGATGTTGAACAGGATTTCCTGTGATTATTCGCAAGTTGCATCTCTTTTTAGGAGAAATGTCTATTCGAGTCTTTTACCCATTTTTTCTATAGTCATATGTATTGTTTTTGGTGACTTTTATTAGTCTTTTATATATTCTGAATAAATAAAATATCAGGTATATACATTACACCCATTCTGTAAGTTGTCTTTTCACTTTCTTGCTAATATTCCTTGATGCACAAAAATTTTTAATTTTCATGAAGCCCATTTTATCTATTTTTATTTTGTTACTCATGCTTTTGGTGTCATATTTAATAATAATTGGCAAATCCCAGTTCATGAAGTGTTTGTTTCCATCTAAGAGATTTTTAAGCTTTAGCAGTTATAGTAAGGTTTTTGCTCCTTCTTGAGTGTGGGAAAATAGCCTGAGCTGGGAGTGCATCCTTGACATGCTCGGGGCTGTGAAACATCAAGTCTTGCCTGGACAGAACACTGCCCAGGGCAGCACCCGCATTGTTAATACAAGAAGCTGCAAGTCTTGGATGTTCTGTCCTTGACTTCCCTGTCTTGTTAATTTCCATCTGGCCTGCATAGAATGCCACACAGGCACTCCCTGTAATAGATGTCTTGTGGCTGTGATAACAAGGTTAACCTTGTCCTGAACCTAGATTGCCCCTTCTGATATGCAGACAGGATATAGACATGTGCACCTGGGGTCCTCTGTGTGCTTAGGATGTTTTATCTGTGGAAACAAATAAATACCTGGAGCAAAGCTGTACTAGTATCCACTTAGCA
>PVKY010004960.1:0-18293 GCA_004027775.1 Bradypus variegatus
TGTAAAACATTTTGCAGAGTACCTGGGATGTAGTAAGCACTCAATATATGGTGGTGATGATGATGAGTTAACAGTTTTTAAGGCAACAGGCCATGATGCATGCAAAAATAATACAAGAACAATACAGTTTATGCAGCCATAGGTATTTCTTTTTTAAAAACCATACAGAGAGAGTAGAAAAGTACAAATGGAAACTGTAACTGCTAAACTGTATAAACTGAAATCATAGACGTTATTCTAAGAACTAATTCTTGTTAAAAACCTAATTCCAATTACTAGAATAGTATGTTCTAATTTTTTTAAAATTCTACCCTATAACTTATGTGGTATTACAGTTTAAAGGTAAATAGATATTACAACTTTTGCAACAAGAAAATGGAAGTTTCATCTATTTAAATTTTTTAGTCTATTTCTAGTATTTAACAATTGAGGTTAGGCTTTACGTAAATTAAACATAGTATTTTACAAAAAGGATGAGGTTATAAGTTAAAAGTCAGTCCCAACTGGAAAAGCATGACCAATCAACATTAAAATCTTGTACACTCCCAACAAACTCTCCAATAAAATGTACATATTTGGCCCTGTAAGATTTTAAGATTTTTAAACCAGATACATCACTAGGTGCAAGCCAGTATGACTGTACATTACTAAAACAGGAAACAAGTATTTCATTATAAACACTAATTCCAGAAGACTTCACACCCACATTCTAAAATCTAATTAGATTAATTTCCCAGGGCATTCATGTATTCTGGGTAGCTTGCAATTTTTAAGTGTCAGAATAAAGCCTTATTTTTAAATGTGGGTGGTGTTGATGAAACAAGTATGAGTAATACTTGCAGGAAACACAATATTAGCTTTAGCTAGGAAGTGGGTGATACTTGAATAGTCCTTCAAAGAAGCACTTTCTATGTTGCATCAATGTAAAGCACTAGTTGAAATGTGGTCACAGTAAGCAGGGACATTTACAAACCTTCCTATGATGCTTGAAATACAGTTTTACCTACCAAAAATGCAATTTATACAAGTTTTCAGGTATATAAGTAATGTATAAAGTGAAAGCAACACTCTAATACATAAATATCAACCACAAAATCACCAGACTTTCCATGTTTTATTCAGTAACCAGAAAATATTTTTTGCAAAGCCTATTCTAATGGAAGTTTGGGCAACAGAATTAAACTTGATTTAGTCTATCTTCTGAGGTAATTCTGCTCTATATACCATAGTTCAGAGAGTAATGTGTCTCTCCTGATGGTCGTGCTATGCTTAAACCAAACAGAAATCTTTGAAGTGTTAAATATAAACAGCAATAGGAGAACTATAGACTATTGTTAATATTCTACTCTATTTAGTATTCAAAAAGCAGTAAGAAAAGGTAATAATTCTCCAAAACCTGGAACAACTAATAGTCAAGATAAAAAAAAAAATCAGTATTACCTAGTTTAAAATTTCAACACACTACAAAGTGTTCTTGTATAAACCACACCTGTATTTATCAGGCATAAGTAGCATGAGCAGAGAAGATATAAATTTTCAAGCCCTGCTTTAAAGATTAAAAAAAAGGCACCTAGGATTACAAAAATATTCACAACTGTCAAAGTGCAGAAAGGTATTATGATTACTTGTCATACTTGCCAGTTACTTTAAAAAAGTAAATGCTAAAAGGAAAAAAAAAGGGATTCATTCATTCATTCCATAAATATTTATTAAACTCCTACTATGAGCCAGGTATTATTCCCAGTACAGCTGGTAGGTAACTCTAACCCTGTTGTCCTAAAGATCACACACTATAATCAGTGTCAACATATTCAACATGTTGAAAGCTCATTTTAAACATTATCCTAAAAATACAGGTTAAAAAGAAATGACATTTTGGCAATGTATGGTGATCATGGTAGCACAACATCATGAATGTAATTAATACCATTGAATTGTATATTTGAAAGTCATTAAAATGGGAAATTTTATGTTGGATATGTTGCTACAATAAAAATAAAAAAAAACAAATTGAACCATACAATACAAAGAGTGAACTCTAATGTAAACTATAGACTTTAGCTAATAATGTAATTCTAATTACATTGGTTTATCAATTATAACAATGTACTACATTAATGCAAAATGTTAATAACAGAGAAAACTGGGGGTGTATGGAAATACTGTAGTTTATGTGTAATTTTTCTGTAAACCTACAAATGTTCTAAAAAATAAAGTTGATTTAAAAAATGACATACGATCAACACAGGAGGCTACTTACTATGCTAACCAATATGTATTACTCAGGTCTCTTTGTCCTCTTTCTTCCTTTTGGTGTTTGGAGCTATTTCATTTCTTTTTAGCACCAGAGTAAAAAATAAAGATGGCAGAGAGGACACTGGGAGACAACAAAACAAGGTTCTGTCACTAAGTGTTAACTGCAAAGAGTAGAATAATTATTAAGAAAGTTAAAAAATTTCCAGTGGGTTTTATTCATATCACACTCCATGAGCAAGCTATTAAAAAGCTAAACTGTCACTTCCTGTCAATAAGTAGGTAAGAAAAGCATTCAAATGTAGCAAACTCTTGCTTTGTGATATTTCCTGACTAGTTACAATTTCAATAAGTTGGTGCAACTCTATTTACACTATTACCATTGTCTTTTTAACAAATCCCAAGTAAATACATTTTGGTTCATCTTACATAGAAACATAAATCTTTTGATTCTGATGTTTTAGGCCAGAAGTAAAAATACTTTATATGTTGTCACTGAAATAAGTAGATATACTTCATTGCATATAATGTGACTTACAACTGTGACTCAAGTAGGTATCTTGTTTATAGAAGTTGTTCAATAAAGATTTTAAAATTTGATTAAAAGGTAGTGCTATGAAGAGTTGTAAAGAAACAATTATAACCTAATCACTTTAAAACAGCCACTTATATTTTGCTATATCCTTCGATACAAAAATAGAATACACCAATTCAAATAAAAACTAATCCAATAACATTATTACAAACATAACTAGCAGTTAATTATGGGTTTTGAGTTCATTTTTATAGTTGTATGATAACTTCCTGACAATTCATGACTTTTCAAAACTTCCTAGAATATGAAAGTTTACTCCCATAGAGGTACTAAAAAAAAAAACAAGAAAAGAGAAAGGTTTCACTCTATCTATGAAGACAGATGTGGCTTATGAGTAGGCCTTTACTGTAAAGCGCATTAGAAAACTGCAGTTTTTAAAAGCCTATATGGAACTTTGACTAAAGTCCGAAAATATGTGTCAAACCTGACAGTATCAGGGAGGGTCCATGAAATGCTGCAACCACCTGTCATAAATAACTCATGGCCACCCAAACCATAGCTCCATCTCTCTCCAACCAGAAGTACAATTCTGCTAAGTTAGGCTTTGGTGCCCCATCATTATCTCATTACACATGTGCATGATCCCAAAGCCACCATTCAAGGAAAACCCTCAATCACTGCCCTCCGCTGGTCTACCCCAACACACCACATATCATCCAGTCTCAGACCAACAGAGAATTGAGGGTTTAATTTTCAGAGTCTTTGATTACTCTAATTATTTTTTTCTTAATCTCAAATACCATTAATAAAAGAAGGCAACTGAAAATAGACATTTTACTGCCCTTATACTTTTTAATGTTTGATCTTAAAAATCAGATTTTGCACTTCTAAGTGTAAATAATGTATTGATTCTCTCCATTAAGCTATAAACTACTCAAGGGTGAAAGATGGCACTCTATAGTAATGCCTTTCCTTTTTTAACTCTTCATTGCCATATATTTGTATATATAGCACTGCTGACTCCTTCCTCATAAACTTACCAAGTGAAAAAAAGTTCAAATAGTTTACATACTTTCTCCCTTACAAATATTTTCCAAGTATTTTTATTGTAGAAAATTTCAAACATAGCCAGTGGAAAGAAAACTGTCATGAACCCTCTTATACCCATCACCTAGCTTCAACAATTAGCAACTCACGGTCAATTTTATTTCATCAATATCCCCATATACTACCACCCTCGAATTATTTTGAGGCAAACCCAAGACTTTATATCAATTCATCTGCAAATATTCCAGTTCCCATTTATTTTCAATTCTCTGTCCTCACCTTCCTTCCTCCTCCCAACCAAAAAAAAAAAAAATCCCCAGAACAATGAAGGGAATTGGAACTGTTTTATCAGTTCCCTCCTGGTAGCTGCCTCCTCTTCATTGGCTCACCTTCTAAAACATTCACCAGTATCACTGTGAAATGTCCACCATTGTGTTCAGTCCCTTTAACCACAGTATATTTCACTTAGAAATGTAATTTTTCCTGCACAATCTGATTCTCCTATTTGAACAAATCATAGCAAAATTCTTTTTCTCTTGATAAAGATTACTCCTGATTTGTTCTCCTACCCCAGATAAGCTAAAAAGAGTCAAAGGGAGTGGAGGAGGAGTAGAAATAAGAAATGCAACACTTAGAATGATAGGTTTTGTCTAATTAGGTATGTGCAAATATTTAAAGTCATCTATTATTTTATTTCAAAAATGCATATTTGCAAACATCAGTAGAAACTTTGTCATGAATTCTTTAGGGCAGAGGATGTTTACAGAACGAGTTACCTTAGTTTAAAGGAGCTGTTGCCTTTAGGATTTTGTATACAGTAGCTGTTCCTGGGTCTAAGACATGAATATTAAAGAAAAAAAAATAAAGGAAGATGCACTCTGTTTTTATAACTCCTCCGACCTTGTTTTATTTTGACATGAGATTTCTTGGCATCATTTCACATAGTAACCACCACCCCACACTTTTTCTTCCACACCCTTTAAAATTGAATTCCAAAAGGTAGTAAGAGAGTCACTTTAGAGTTCATCATGGGAAATGGCTCGTCCTGAGAGCACTTCAGTGCAAATAATCTGAGATTTCGTTCACTCCTCCCACTGGACAATGCACTGCCCAGCTCTTGCCCAGTGATTTCCCCAGGAACCCAGAGAAAGGCAGAGAAATAAGCTCGATTCCAAAGCCAACAGCTTCTCCTTCCCTGGGACGGCCTGAACTGCCTTCGCATCCCTTATTCACACTCAGTCCTGGAAACAGAGCCACTCAACACAAAGCTACTTGCTTACCCACCCGCACCCACCAGGATAAGGATACAGTCGACCCAAAGAATCTGGGAGGCGCCCCTCTCCGCCAACCTTCCCCATTTCAAATTATTTCCTCTAAGTGGTTAAAGAATGATCTATCTCGCGAATGCCTCTTTCTAAGGGTAATAAAACAACATCTCCCCGAATCTCTACTACTTTCCTCCTCCGGGCCAAACGCTGCAGTTCCCACATAAAATTCAGGATTTTCGGTGCCCCTCAAGGATTACAAATGCTCCCCAAACTGCCACAGGTCAAAAGTCCTCACCTCCAGAGGAAAGAACACCACTTCCCGCTCCTGGCACCCTAAAACCCGAAACCTCGTACCCGCGCGGGCACGGCCGCCCCGCCCCCAGGAGGAGCGCCAGTCCAGACACCTCCACGGAGAGAAAGCAGCTCTAGCAACTCGGGGCTGGGGCTCCCGAATAACGCAGCCCCAATCCGAAGGCTTCCGTGCCCCATCGAAGCCCCTCCCTGGCGCAGAGAGGGGATCCATCCGGCTACTCGATCCGCGGGATTAAGGCTCTCCCCAGTACACACCGCTGGGCTCGGGGCCTCCTCAGGACCGAGGGGGTCTCAGACTCGCGGCCGCGCCTCTTCCTCAAGCCGCCGGGAGACCCAGACCTGCCCCCCTTCTCAGACCACCGGGGAGACCCACAGCAGCTCCTTTTCGCCTCCGAAGGACGGGTCTGGCCGGCGCCTACCGCTCAGGTCGAGGCCGACGAGAAGAGCCGGGATCCGCGCCCCCTTTCCAGGCCACGGGGAACCAGACTCGCGCACCATCGCTTCCACCATGGCAGCCCGGCCCGCGCCCCTCCCCAAACGGTGGAGAAACGCTGCCTAGGCGTCCTGCATCTTACCCGGCAGCCCGGCGGGCCCAGCCCCTCACTCACCCAGAGCTCGGTGCCCCAGCTCATGGTGCAGGGGGCGGGAAGGGGCGCTCCGCGCGGCGGGCGCGGCTCCTCCAGTCCCCCTCCCCGGCGATCCCTTCGCCTCCCGAGATCCTCGCGGCCGAGGGAAGCCTGGTGCCCGCGGGCCGTGCCTCCTGCGACTCGCCGCGCCTCTCCTTGATGCTCTTCGGCTGCTTCTCCTCCCCGTCGCTCCTCAGCAAAATGGCCCGAGGAAGCAGCAGCCGCGGCCGCCGCAGCGCCTGCCCGCCTGCCCCACACCCTGAGAGGCTAGGGGAGGGGGAAGGGAGGGGAGGGGCGGCGGGAGAAGGGGTGGGGAGGGCGGGGCCGCGCGCAGGGGGCGTGGTCGTTCTGACAGCTCGCGCACGCGCGCCCGCCCCGCCCCGTCCCTCCCCCAGCCGGAGCCCCAGGCCCCCCGACCCTGGGCCCCGCGTCCGGCCCCACCCAACCTCCCCTGTTGCGCCCCCCGCCAGGTCCGTGTCACCCGAGGGGGCCGGAAGGACGCGGAGACTAGCCGGCATCTGGAGACGGAAGGACTCCCCCCTAGAATTTTTAAATGAAAATGAAATTACTTACTAGCAACCAGCTTTCTGCTCTTAGGACAACCCCTCGTCTTTGAACATAGCCGGCCCCTGTTATTACCGGTTCACTGCAGAGGCCTGAGATTGCTCCACTGTGCCAAGGGCCGCCTTGGATTTAAGGACAATACTTTTCCTTGGCAGCCATTCACATCGACCAGAGTTTGCTCCGGATGCTCTTTTCCCACCGCCCAGCAACCCGGGAATCTCGACAGAACCTGCAGCCTTGAGCAGTGGATGTGGCACCTGGTACGGAGGTGTTTGTGCTCTGTATAAATGGGGATGTTGAGGCAAAGCTTCGAGTGACTGGAGTAGGAATCCAGGGGCTTACAACCGGTGATTTCTAATCTCTGAAACTAGTGATTTCCAACTTGTTTGGCCAAGAAACTCTCAGAAATCATGTTACCGCCTGGTGGGTAAAAGCAAAGGTGCTAATTAGGTCCACAGATAACTTGTTTGGTTCAAATCCAGCCTCCAGCACACACTAGTTGAGTGGCCTTGGACGATGAGCCCACCTCTCTAGCTCAGAGGTCCTACCTGCCAAAGAGTTAGTAACTATTTCCATATCGCTGTGTAGGTGTAGTGATGAGGATCAAGGATATGAGCACTTGTTACCTGCCCTATCGCTAGTTAACTGAGAGCTAATTTTATCTGCAGATACTGACTCCCCTTGTCTATATTCCATAGATATATGCAAATATCAAAAATCATTCCCAATCAGCTCTGGAGAATTTTTGGAGTTCCAACCTTTTTCTCTGAATCACCAGTCCCTTTTTCCCAAAATCTCCCCCACCCTTGGCTCTTTCAGCTAATGCTGTTATTAGATCCTTTTCCGAGTAACTGTGGACTCCCAAAGTGGGCCTCATTTTAAAAATATTTCAGTGATGCATTTCTGCAACAGTCCCCAAACCCAACAAGTTTATCATTCTCCCATGAAAGGGTAGAGCTGAAAAACCCTTGCAGATAAACCTCCAAGTCTACTTCCTTTGTTGGACAGAGTTAAAATAAATTTAAACTGTCAAAACTGTTTGGTCTGTCTTTTTTCAGTTACAAGCTCCCCCACCCACCTTTTTTTTTTTTTTAACGTTTGTGTGCGCATGCACATATGCTTAAATATTTTGCTCTTACACTTACCATGTCTGGGTACTCTTTACTTCAGAGACTATCAGATATAGAGAGCAATCAGAACAACCAGCCACCTACCTCCCAGAGCAGATGAATAGCCAGGGTGAGTTTGGAATTTCAAACAATGCTGCACAGTTTAGTCTACTAAAATCTGGAAATTTTATGAAATGCAGGTTATCTAAGAGTGCCTTGGTAATCACCTCAATTTACTTTCCTGTCAAACTTGAATATTTCTTCAGTGAAATACACTGAATTCTTGACTGAATTCAGTCTGAATTCTTGGTGACTGTTTTCTCAAAAAAAAAAAAAATGACCACTTGTGAAAATATGCTAATCAGGAGAAAAATCAACCCACTGTTTTAGAGAAGAGAAAGAAGAAGTGGAAGAAGAGGAGGAAGGGCCAGC
The DNA here is from genome assembly GCA_004027775.1 of Bradypus variegatus. Taxonomy (NCBI): domain Eukaryota; kingdom Metazoa; phylum Chordata; class Mammalia; order Pilosa; family Bradypodidae; genus Bradypus; species Bradypus variegatus. The sequence continues at coordinate 8,147 of PVKY010004960.1, forward strand.
AGAAGAAAAAGAGACCACATGAAGATGAAACTTTTTAGGATGAGTAAGGAGGAAATTGTTAATAGGAACAATTAAAGGCCACAGCAGAACTGAATGGAACTGAGTCATGCAAATATCTTTGACTTCATTAAGTTTTGGTGGTAACTGGAAAATGTTTGAAAGTGTCAGAATCTTAAAAAAAAATAAAAGAAAAAGTGTCCATTGATGAAGCAATTTTCCATTGCCAGCAGAGAAAAAGATAAAATAAATAGAGCACATTATGTTTTTAAGGAAGAACTAAATCCATTTCAGTTTCCCTTACATTAAGAGGGAGTGGTTCTAACACAAGTAATGCTCACTATTAAGAAATTACTGTGACCTGACCTACTGTTCTGGTTTGAATGTATTATGTCCCCCAGAAAAAGCCATATTCTCTGATGCAATCTTGTGGGGCAGACATATTAGTGGGGATTAAGTTGGAACATTTGGATTAGGTTGTTTGCATGGAAATGTGCCCCACCCAACTGTTAGGTGATAACTCTGATATAGATAATTTCCATGGAGGCATGGCCCCACCCATTCAGGGTGGGCCTTGATCAGTGGAGCCATATAAATGAACTGACAAACCGAAAGAACTCAGTGCAGCTGCAGTTGTGAGTGACATTTTGAAGAGGAGCTACAGCCAAGAGGGATACTTTGAAGAAAGCACAGGAGCTGAAGATATAATTTGAAGACAGCCGATGAAAGCAGACTCTTGCTCCAGAGAAGCTAAGAGAGGACAAATACCCCAGGAGCAACTAAGAGTGACATTTTTGAGGAACTGCAGCCTAGAGAGGAACGTCCTGGGAGAAAGCCATTTTGAAACCAGAACTTTGGAGCAGACGCCAGCCAGTGCCTTCCCAGCTAACAGAGGTTTTCCGGACACCATTGGCCATCCCCCAGTAAAGGTACTGATTGCTGACATGTTACCTTAAGACTGTAACTGTGCAACCAAATAAACCCCCCTTTATAAAAGCCAATCCATCTCTGGTGTTTTGCATTCCAGCAGCATTAGCAAACTAGAATACCTACTTAGGAATCAATTTTCACAATAGGTACTCTAAAACCTGTCTATGTAAATACTGTACCTATGAGGTCTGGTTTATGTACAACTGGTTTCACCTCTCAGTAATATCTGGAGAACACAGATTTACAAAGTTATGATCTTGACGGGTGATTCTATATAAAGTTCCACTGAATAATCTGATCATATGATATTATTAGCACTGAAATAAAGTATCTGTATAAATAGGATGAATAGAGCTCCTGTATAGTTGCCGTGGGGTTAGAGGCAAGTACCCCATTCTGGCTGTTTGGCAACTCTTATCCTGCCTGCAATTACAAATATCTAATTCAGGGGCTTAGATGTAAGAGATATTAAAGGAGGTTAAGTTTTATAATTGTTAAACTGGGATCCCTTGTGCTCTAACACTGTTTAGGTGTGTGGCCTTAGGCAAGTTACTTAACCTCTCTGTGCTTCTATTTCCTCATTCATAAAATAGGGACCCCACAGGCTGTTATGAGGCTGAAATAAGGAAACTATGGGGAGAGCATGGGCTTTGGAGTTAGCCAGAGTTGGATAGCTCTCCACAGACAGCTACAGAGTTTTGGCTGATGTACTTTCCTTCTCTATACCTCATTTTCTCCTCTATAAAATAGAAATGATACTTCAAATGTTATTGTGAAGATTAAAAGGATACATGTAAAATGCTTAGCACACAATAAAGGCACAAATATTGGTTCCTTTTCCTTTATTTTGGAAGGAAGATTGTTACTGTATCAAGGAAACCAATTGTTTATAGTTGATGCAGTACTACAGCTTTCCTCAATTATAGTTGATTATCTCTTCACTCGCTGAAGTATGCTCCTACTGAAACTTTCAGGAATTTTTCCTTTAAAATAGTTTCCATCACCTATTAACTTAAAATTTTCCATTTGTTTAGCATTCCAACTATTTACTGAGGATCTAAAAAAGCTGTCGAGTGGAAAAAGTTGGAGCAGTATAAAATCAGGACCTCTACAGTAAGTAAAATCTCAAAACTGCAACTCAGTTTTGCACTTGATAATCTGTTGATGTTCCAGATCTAATTCCCTTCAAGCTCTGTAAATATATGCATATAATCAGTAAAAACCAGCTGTCCTGTGGCAAGCAAGTTACACACTGTGCCATTAAGTTGAAGAGACTTGAATTTGAAGTTCATCTCCAACCTGCAGGATTTAAGGTGAGTCAGGACCATCATACTGACTTCATACCTGCTGGGGCCTGGCTTCTCCATGATGTCCCGATGAACTTTTCCCATGCCCCAGGAAATGCCTGAAAACCTTAGCTGCAATTCCAGAAGAAATGGTGTTTCAAGCCAGAGAATGAAAGTGACATTTGACTTTCTGAGTGTATTGCTAGGCCGCAATTTGACATCTGGTTCCCTGTACTAATTTATTTATATAGGTAGGTCTGCAATATCAATTCTTTTGATAAGAAAAACATGACAATTATACCTTATTACAACTGGAGAATATAAACCCATTAATTGCTTCAAAGATTTTTAGAAATTTCTAAACTGATGTCAAATATTATTAATAGCACTAGGTACAAACTACAAATTCTACTAGTAGTGGTAACCTTTATTTGATCCCACAAAGTCAGAGAAATAGGAAAATAAAATGCATTTAACTAAGACAGTAAGCCTAAAACCCAGATTTAGAAGATCAGCTTTTGCAACCCCTCCAGGCTTTTTCAGTCAATACCTTACAGTTTAATGCCCCTTTGAAAATGTTGCCAGGGAGAAGCAGGCATAACTTGTTTTGTTACTCAATATGTCTGTTTCCAGTTACAATATCGTGATTAATGCAAATGATCTTTTCTTAAAACTCTGAAATCATGTGCCTAAATAAAATTGCTAAGGTAGCAGTTTTTACAGAATTTGAAAAATTACTATCTAAAAAAAGTCTTTATAACTAGTTTTCCCTCTCAATCCCAAAATAATGATTGGCACCATATAGCTCTCAAATACCTAAGGAAGCCATTCCTCACAAAACCCTGGGGAGGTACCTTTGGTGTGACCCTGTGAAGGTCACATAATTCCCAAGTATAAAGAAGCAAGAAATCATAAGATCTCAAATATTAAGGCTTTATAAAACCATTTTCCAGAAACTAGAAGACAAAGTCATCTATTTTAGAAATTATCTTAATATTTCATCACTATTATATTATTAAATGAAATTAAGAATCTCCTACATCATTCCATTTTTAGAAGCCTATAATATTCAAATTTTAAAACCAGCCATTCTCAAAAATGGCACCCAAAAGTAAAAAGATAAAACTCCAAAGCATTGTATATTGCCTTTAAATAGTGATACTGCCCTTAAAAATCACCTTTCCCTTTAACAATTAGTTTCATATTGAAGTGAGAATCAGTTAATCTACTGTCTTTAGTATTATTTTCTCTTGATACCTAAAAGAAAACATCATTTACTTTACATTCCTACTATGTTCTTTCATATTATTGATTTTTTTTTAAAGCTGTCTAAAACTCTAGCATTCCATTTGATAGCATATTGGTTACTCAGACTCTGGGCTTTAATTTTTTTTTTTCTTAGATTAAAATTATAAGAACTAGAAAGCCATGTGGTATGATGCAAGAAGCACAGATCCAACTCAGAAGCAGTTCTGGTTCTAAAGATACTTGCCAAAAATGATCAAACTAGTTGTGTGATCTTGAGCAAGTCATTTAATTTTCTTGGATTTGTATTCACATCTGTTAGGTAAGAAGGATGGATCTAGATGATTATCTAAAGACCTTCCTAGCCTAATATGTTTTCTTTACAACAATGCAGGATAGGGATTAAGTGCTGGCATTGTGGGCAGACAAGCCTGGATGAGAGTTCTAGCTGGATCACTTATAAATGAGCAGAGTGCCCTTGAATAAATTACTTAATCTTGCGAGGTCTTACTTGCCTCATATGAGAAAAAAGTTTTTTGTGAGGTTATATGAAACAATGCATATATACTTAGCAGAATATTTGGTAGATTTTAATCACTCAATAAATAAATTTATTATCTCCCTGTGTGTATTCACAAAATAGTAATTATAGTTTCTTATTCTCAGTTTATCTGTAAAATGGAATAGTAGGATCAGATGAAAATTCTGTTCAAAAGTGTAAGATTACATGAAACTTGTAATAGATGGCCAAAGACCAGAGGTTTGGGAAGTAAAAGAATACTCACTACCCACTAGTAAACTTCCCCTTTTTCTTGAGTGATCACCTCAGCATTTAAAAATACTACAATCTTCCTGGTTCCACCTTAGTGTGCACTTTTGTACTTGCAGAGGGTGTTGCAGAATTTGTACTGGTTTTTAATTGAAAGGAAGAATTAATAAATACATGATTTAGGATTCTACCTTGCTCCTCACCCCTAGTCGACTCCTGATCTGTACTTTCTCAACTGATTTTTAAAACATCTGAATGCAGTACTTTCACGTTAATTTTAGTTGTTAGTTGCAATCAAATTTTAAGAATCTCATTCTGTCATAAACATACTAGGACACTGATAATAATTCACTGTTGGGATTTCTGGTTTTTATTTTCTCCTCTTTTTTTGTTTATCTGATTGCACACAAGAGCATGCGTTACTTGTGCAGCAAGCTAAAAACAGAATCTTAAAAAATTAAACCTGGCTATTCTATCTGCAATTTTAATATGCAAGTTCTTCTAAAACTCCTTGATAAAAAGGCGGGGAATCGGAAAGGACCGACTGACTTCTTCCATTAAATATCTCCCTATAGGGTTCAAAGATTAGAAAAGAAAGGAATCACTCCACACAGGATGAAAAAAAACGTTAACTCAGAGTTGCCCTAACTCTAGTGGTCGGATGAAATGGCATGAGGCAATACAGCAAAGTAGTTAAGTTTCCATGTGATTCCCATTTCAACCTGGAACATATTTCTCAGACCCTCAGTTACCCTACCTGTAAAGTGGAGATAATAATACCTACCTCCTGTTCATCAGATTGTTTCAAAGATTCAACGCAACACTGTACATAAAAGGCCTGATAAGCGCTCAATGAATCCTATTACTGCAACCATTTCTCCTGAGATTTTAGTGTGGAGTGCCTGGGGAAAAAAGGGACCTGTGACAAATCAAGTACTTAAAGATGATTTCCACCGAGTCACCGCTGCTCATGAAATCAGTCCAATCAGCGGCCACGCTCCGTGTTGCCGCCATAGTGTAACACATTCCCACTCTTGGAGTGCCGAGGACCCCCTCTGGTTGGGGGTCCCTGAGGCCCACGGCCGCTTTCAAAGCCCCGCGACGCTGAGATGAGGCCCAGGCTGGTCCCGCCCAGAAACGGTTACCACGGCATCTGCCACGGGGCCGCCACAAGGGGAAACAACCTCTTCTGGCTAAAAACGGAAAGTCCGCACAGGTGAAGCCAACTGACTAGCCCGAGGTGTCCAGTTAGTGCCTCTCGGCGACCTCTCCGGCCGCACGCTCCATAAAGATCACTACAGACTCCCCGGCCCGACCGCCGCGCCCCTCGGCAGGCCCTTCCGGCGGCCACCTCCCCTTAACCCCGGAAGTGGGCGGGAGAGGGAGGGGTTGGTGATGCTGGAACAAACATGGCGGTCCTGGCGCCTGTCCGCCCGTCCGGCTCGGGCTGTCCACTGCTGACCGCAGGCTTCCGGCTGCTCCCGCTTCTGGGGATACTGCAGCTGCTGGCCGAGCCCGGCCTGGGCCGTGTCCACCACCTGGCGCTAAAGGTAAGGCCTGTCTGGGCCAGGGGGCGGAGGTCGAGGTTGCACCCCTGGGGCTGGGGGCAACTTTGGCTTGAAGATTGGGGATGCCAACCGTGGCATCCCTCTGAGAGGGGACTGGAGGCGGTGGTGAGGACGGCGGGGGCTGGAAGGTGCTGCTGGACAGCGAGGGAGATTTTCGGACCCTGTAGAGAGGGCAGAAAGATTCGAACTGAGGTGAGGAAGGGCCTGAACTGCGGCGTAACCCCGAAGGATTCACGGAGGCCGCGCTTGGGATCTCTGTAGGCTTCTCCAGGTCCTTGGCATCCTTGCTGCTCTTCCTCCCCGCTCCCCTCACCTACCACTTTTATCTCTGACTCCCCTTGTCCGCGGTCTTTGCTTTTCCATCCCCTGTGCCTAGTGGATTAAAGGTAAATGGAACCTTGGGCTCGGTTTCCCTGCTGGGTTTAGGGCACTTTCTGGACTTAAAAGAGAGGGAATACCCGGAAGGAATATGACGTCTCGTTTGAAATGTATGACCGAGAATTTAAAACCTGCTTTAAAAAATGTTTTTTCCAATTAGGGAGTCAGCCTTGTTCTCCCTCTTTCCCGTTCTTTCCTGTCTAGGGAAGGAAGATTTGTGATAGATTTAGAATGAACCCCTGAGCCTCGCCTTATAACTCAAAGCCAAAATTCCCCTAAGGCTAAAACGTGCTTGCAGGCGATTCAGCCGTTTAATATATCTGGCGAATAGGAAAAAAAATCCTTATTACTCAAAAGCCTCGTATATTTTTTCATGGTATACAATTTTTGTACATTATGAGCTTGTAGAAAGTTTGTATTATTAAAACACATTGTTTTAATAAACCACGAAGCATTTCATTTGTGAACGTAAACTTTAAGGAATACAGATTCAGGACATAAAAGCCTTGTCAGATACCACCATACTTTTGTGTATCAACTTTTGCTGTTTGTAAATAAAAATTATCCTGATTAAAACAGTCCTTAACAGTAGAGAGATCGATGAATTCTACATCCTTTTGGGAATCTGCTGAAAGCTTTTGAACTTCTCCCCAGGCAGTGCAGATAGAAATGTAGACAAAACTTTCTTGGATTTTCTGGGAATTTACAATCCTGCTGAAGCTTATCCATAGACCTCAGTGTCCAGGTTTATGTCCACAGGTTAAGAACTCCTGATCTTCAAATTTCTTTAATTTTGTAGTTTATGATATTGAGTTTTAGATTAAGTAATATTATTTAATCCAAGTTCTTATAGTTTATAAATTAGAGACAAAGCTAGTAGTAATCCATACTACTTCTGTGTCTCCTGGCTCCCAGTTCAGGGCTTTCTGTGCATTTCTAGAACTAAATTGCCAGGTGGTTCCTTTGATTAATGCTGGTATAGATAAAAAAGTATACCAACCTCAGTAGTAGAAGCAAACTGGAATTGATCTAATTCTGGCGATTGATTTCTCCCTATTGTGCTAAATCACTTAGTATTTTTCTTCTTTGTAACATATATTATACTGTGGAACTCATTTGAAAATCATATTATAATTTTTTTTCTTTTAAAATAAACATTCTTCTTGCCCAAAGGAAATGGAAATTACCCAGAGAGCCTGTCAGAGTGACAACATTAGAGTGAGAAATAGGAGACTTGGTCGGGTTATAAACCCAGCCTGAATATAACAATGTGAAGAGGCTGCTGAGTACTAGAGATATGCATTGATCTTTTAGGAAACTGTTTATCGTGGAGAACTCTGAACATACATAAAAGTAAACAAGAGTATAATGAATCCCCAGAGTACCTGTCAACCAGGCCAAGCAACCATCTACCAGTAGCTAATTCTACCCACCTCCACTCAATATCACTTCCTTCTTCCCATATTTTTATTGTTTATAAAAAAGAATTAAAATTGAGTTCTTTCCTTTTTTATTCATTTTTCTTATCCCAAAGTCCATTTTTCATCATTCTTCTGGTTTTCCCAATTTCCTCACTTTTAATCTTTCTCTAGATTCCTTGTCTTTTTTTTCTTTAATTTTAATCATACTTTTTATTGTGGAAAATAACATATATACATAGAAGTGATAACTTTCCAAGTGCAGTTTAACAAGTAGTTAGCAAATTTCAAGGAATGTTATGGGTTACAGTTCCACAGTTTCAGTTATTTCCTTATTGTGAAATATAACATATATGCAAAAAGGTATTAACTTTCAAAGTACTATTTAACAAGTAGTTATATAGGAAATTTCCAAAAATGTTATGAGTCACAACACCATGGTTTCAATTATTGCCTTATTGTGAAATATAACATATATACAAAAAAAGGTGATAACTTTCAAATTACAATTTAACAAGTAGCTATAGAGCAAATTTAAAAGAATGCTCTGAGTTACCTTTCCACCATTTCAATTCTTTCCTTCTGGCTATTCTAGTATCCTAGCAACTGAGAAAAAGAAAATTATATAAAGATTCAGTATTCATAATCCTTTGTTAATATCCGTCTTGTCTGTTGCTATCCCTTCCTCTAGTTTAATAACCTTCCCAATCTTCAGGGATGTCTAGGGAGTGACCACCCTAACTTGTGCATATTTAAAAGGGATGTCGGTCGACATTATGGGAAAAGGGGACACATCTGGTTGATGTTCTTGAAGAGGCTATTGTCTCTGGGTTTTGGGATTTAAGTTTCTGAACAATAAACTTAGTGAGTGAAACTTTTATAGAGTCTCAGATAGGGATCCAGGTATTCTTTAGGGTTTTCAGGACTACTGTTGACTTGGGCTTATCAGAGGGTGGCCATTTGGCATATCTAGTTGAAGCTTTCATAGGAGTAACCTCCAGGACAGCCTCTTGGCTCTATTTCAATTCTCCTAGGCACTTGAAACCTTATTTTGTTGCCTTTGTTTTCCCTCTTCTGGTCAAAAAGTCATTCTCAACCCCTTGAGACCAGGGTCAGGCTCCTTGCCAGAATCCATGTCTCACGTCACCAGGGGGCCTACCTGGGGGATCCTGTTCCATGTCGGGGGGATGGTGATGAATTTATTTGCAGAGTTGGGGTTAGAAAGTCCACATTTGAGCAACAGAAGAGGTTCTCTGGAGGTGACTCCTAGGCATAATGATAGATGGGCTTAACCTCCCCTTTACCATCATAAGCTTCATAAGAGCAAGCCTCAAGATCGAGGGCTTGACTTATGAAGTAGGAAGTTCCTAAGTTCCCATAGCATATGTTATGTCTATGATAATCCATCGATATCTCACATTTTCACCACTTAGTTGTACAGTCCTCATCACTCTCCATTTTAATCAATTCTCATGACTCGAAAACACCCATAGCTCTTTTCGGCCCTTAATTATTTGACCCAAGTATTTGTGTGGTACTAGTAAGGTATTCCTATTGATTATAGTCCCTAGAGTGCAATAGGTATATTTTTCCCATATATCATTCTGTTATCAACTCTCTGTACTAGTGTATACCTTAGAAGTTTATCATGCAAACACCTATGTTTATTTGTAATGCTGCTGTATGGGATATATGCCTTTAAACAACTCCTTTCAATCCCATTCACTTCAATATAGCTCTGATACTTATAATCCCACTAACAAACAATCAATGCCCCATCCATTCCCTTACCTTTGAATTCACCCTCATTAGCATATATGAACATATTAGATTATCATTCTCCCTCCACTAGCTTCTGTCTCTCACTAGGTCCCCAATATTCTACATTATAAGGCACTGATTTTACATTGTTCAGGGAATTTATAGTAATGGTAACATACAATATCTCTCCTTTTGTGTCTGACTTATTTCACTGAGCATTGTATCTTCAAGGTTCATCGATGTTGCCATGTGTTTCAGAACCTTATTTCTTCTTTCTGCTGTATAGAATTCCATCGTGTATGTATACAACGTTTTGTTTATCTGTTGAAGAACACTTGGATTGTTTCCATCTCTTGGTAATTGTGAACAATGCCACTAAGAACATCAGTGTACAAATGCGTGTTCATGTCACTGCTTTCAGATCTTCTCGGTGTATTCCGAGAAGTGGAATTGCTGGATCATCGGGTAATTAAATATCTAGTTTTCTGAGAAACCGCCAAACTGTCTTCCACAGTGACTGTAACCATTATACATTCCCACCAGCAATGAATAAGGTTCCAACATCTCCACATCCTGTCCAACATTTGTTGTTTCCTATTTGTTTAATGGCAGTCATTCTTATTGATGTGAGATGGTGTCTCGTGGTTTTGATTTGCATTTTCCTAATAGCTTGTGAAGAAGAACATTTTTTCATGTGTTTTTTAGCCATGTGTATTTCCTCTTTGGAAAAATGATTTTCCATATATTTTGCCCATTTTATAATTGGGCTGTTTTTTTTTGTTTTTTTTTTTTTTT
>PVKY010004961.1:0-18305 GCA_004027775.1 Bradypus variegatus
AAGCTCCAATGCAGACTTCACAGAGCCACAATTTCCCTTAAAGTTCTGAAGCCTCCCCAAACCATAACCACTTGTGAAATCATGGGCCCAAAGCAAATTCCCAGGTAATGACAAAAAGCCTGGGGTCACAGGTTGTTAAACATTTGCCATAGACAAATTTTAGATACGTGGGGGCAAGTCACAAGTTCTGGTCATTGTGAGAACTGTCTCCTCCTAGAACAAAGAGGACACCTGGTGTTCAAGGTCAAGGTAAGAAAATCTCTGTAAAGCTTTCCTATATAACAAGGCAGCCCACTCCCGCTCGGGGCAGGCTTCTCCCCGAACATGCCCACACTATCTCTTCATTGTGTCTTCTTTCTCTCTTTTTCCTTAATAAACTTTCCTACTTATTCCTACTGGCCCCTCTCATCTCTGAATTCTTTCTGCAGCAAGTACCAAACCTGGAACAGCCACCAGCAGGGCACCAGTTAGAGCCCCCGTGGTGGTCTTCAGACCGTGGCATCTCTCAGGAGGGCCTGGAGGACTTGTCAGGACCTTGGTTTGGGGTCCCGGCTGCTCATTCCAAGGGGTTCCCCTCCCATGCAGGTATCCACAGCCCCACACTGCCAGGGTGGGGAGGGCGCTGCCCAGAGAAATGCGAGAGAAGACAAGGCTGCAGCCTGTGCTGGCCGCGCTGTGATGGAGGAGGCACTGAGGTGTCTGGTGTGTGGACCAAGGTCATCCATCAAGGTCAAGGAGGCACCTGGGTAAAACAAGGGCTGGGGGCGTCTGAGCAGGAGGCCATCAGAGGCCCCAGGGCTCAGGACAGCCCATGGGCACATGGACAATGGGGGCCTGGGGTGCCCCCCGACAACACCAGCCACTGATCTGTAGGCCAGTGGGGGCCAGTTGGGGACCCCTCCAGTCCCACGGGTGCAAGCAGGGCCCAGTGCAGCCTGTGGAAAGCACCTGGCCTCTCAGTTCCAGGGAAATCCACCAGCTCATTCAAAGAGGACAACCCCGACCAGCACTTTGTCTTTTGTCCTGGAATCAGGAACTCAAGAGGCACCCGGGGAGGGCCAGTCCCTTAGGAGAGGGAGAGGCGGGAAGCTGGCTGCTGGGGGCAGAAGGAAGGGTGAGGACCCTCCCATCTCTCGTGGACACTGCCCCAGCCCAGGCAGTGGGGCTCCCACCCCGATGACCACGGAGGCCTGGGCTGGCCACCCCTTCCCCTTCCACTCCATCTGGGATGCAGCCTCCTCCGGGTGAGTCGGAAGTGACTGGAGAAATGGCCCGGCCAGGCCCCCGGACCCCCATTACCACAGATGCCTCTGAGAAGCCCCCCGAGGGTCTGCAGGTGGTGAGGCGACCCCATACTGAGTGGGGATCCCCAGCCATGCCTCCCTGGTGGCTGACAGTGACTGTGGCCGCCAAGGGGCAGCCGGCTTGGTGAGCAGCCTGCCAGCGTGGCACAGAGAGGGCAGAGGGCAGTGGTGTGGTGGGTGTGGGGCCGTGCCAGGGGCCGGGATGGGTGGGAGGGGGCAGCTCCACCGTGGAGCCTGGGTCCCAGGGCCCAGGGCCCAGCAGGGCTTGGAGGTGGGGGCGGCCGAAGCCAGGTGGGAAGGCACCGGGGTAAACGGACGTCTCCCGGGGGCCACTTTGGGACAGAGCTGGATGCAGGCCCGGGAGGGAGCGAGCAGGGGGCAACCTCTCCTGCCATCACACACCCACCCCGGGGCAGAGGACGCGAGGCCGTCATGCTCTTTGTCGGGGTCTTCCAGGCCTTGCTTTGGCCTCATGTCGGGCCTTATTAACTTTTGGTGTTTTCCCTGAGCGTGTCCTCGCCCAGTGGCCTTTCTGCAGGTGCTGCCCGTGGACCCCGCGGGCTGTTGGGAGGGGCCCAGAAATGCTGCATGGGGTGGCCCCGAGCTAGAGCTGCCCCCAGACCCACCCCCCTTGGTTTTTTCCTGCTCTACAGGCAGGTGCATTATAAACCCCAACAGTTGATTCACTGCCCACTTGTCAGGCGACCATCCTCATTTGTTCCAGGACTGAGTGCCAGGGGCACAAACAGACAGGCTGTCCCTGCTCTTGCGGCACCCACCGCCCGGGAGATGGAAAATGGGGAGCAGTCCGCCCTGGAGTGACGAGACGCCGGGCCAGAGGGCACGAGGGAGAAGGTGAGAGGAGGTCAGCCCGGGAAAGGCGGAGGGGCTGAGCACAAGGAACAGCAGAGGGAACAGCCAGCACGAGGGCACAGAGGCCAGAATGCAGGAGGCATCTAAACAGCGAGAAAAGGGGCCCAAGAGGCAGGGCAGCCAGGCGATGGGGAGCCAGCGGAGGGGCCATATGGGAAGGAAGGAGAGGCTGCACGGGGAAGCAAGCGTCCTCGGGGCCGGCAGGGAACCGCAGCCAGGGCCGGGAGGCGGGAGGGGCGGGCCCGCTGGGAAGGGAGAGCTGCACCGCCCGCCTCCTGATTCGATCAGGATTCCGGGTGCACCAGGATCTCGATCCCGAGCCACAGAGGACACGGAGGTCAGGGCAGTGCCCTTGCAGATGTGCCTCTTTACGCCCATCTTTCGCACTTGGAGGACACCCACCACCCCACACGCTCGTGCTGCCAGCTTCCCTCTTTAGGGTGGCACCGCGGTTGCCCCTAGTCCCCCGCCAACGCCCACGTGCTCCCCGGCACCTGTCCGCCGTTACCTGCCCTGCACGCTTGCACCCCTCCCCACACGCTGTCATCAGACCCCCCATTCAGGAGTCCAACTTCTCAGGCTTCTCCTTGCACCCCCTACTCCCACCTCGGGGGGCTCACAGGCCCTGATTTCCAGGCACAGCATCCCCTGACGGGCTTCTCTGCCTTTGGCTCCCACCTTTTGTCCACCCTCCACTCGGGGACTGCTCACCACAGACGCAGCCTCGGGCCAGCTGGGGCCAGCACCACAGCCAGCGCCCCTCCGAGACCACCGCCATCCCCAGAGGCTGCAGGGGCCTGAACGCTGGGATGGCAACCTGATGTGTGACTGCCCCCACCGTGCCCCACAATCCTGCAGGCCCACCCCTGCGTGGGCCCCTTCCAGCGCCAGGGCCTGCCCAAGGGTGAGGGAAGCCACGGACACCCTGATGGGATTGGGGCTCAGAGCTGTGGAAAGAAGAGACGGTCTCCAGCCAAGGCAGGATGAGCCGCCCAGACCCAAACCTGGCCCCCTCGGAGGCAGGCTGAGGGGCCTCCCAGGACCTGCCTTGGAGGCAGGTGGAGCCCAAAGTGTCCACGGGGGGGGCGGGGGGGATAAACAGTGGGCCTGTGCTGGTGAGTGCAGGGAGCACACGTGCACACGTACACACAAGGACACGTGAATGTACACCCAGGGACACACATGGGCACAGGGACATAGACACCCAGACATACAGCACACATGGACACATATGGACACACAAGGTCCACATGGGCACACAGACACAGGCATGCACATGTGTGCACCTGGACGCACACATGCACACACAGACATGCACAGAGACACTCATGGACACACACATGCACACACAGGCACATGCACACGACACACAAGCACACAAATACGCACATGCATCACTCATGCGGGCACATACTCATGGACACACATACAAAGACATGCATGCACACACTATGCACTCATGAGTACACACATACACCACACATGCGGACACACACTGATGGACACACAGAGACACACATGTGCACACACAGGGATTAAATAAAGCTGATGGGAGGTCAGCTGAGCTGGTTAAAATTGGGTTGGTTGACAGCGCGGCCCCGTGCCCTGCTGCCCGCTGCGGTCTCACCTGTGAAGGGCAACCACCTTTGGAGGTGGCACCTCAACGCGCAGCTTCAGCCTGGAGGCTGGACAGACTGACCCACCCGCAGAGAGAGGGCCTCTGAGTCCCCGTCACCCACATTTAACATGGGACAAAGTGGGCCTGGAGCCAAGACCCTCCAGGGCAAGCAGCGAGGGTGCAGCCTCTGCCGCCAGCCTGTGGTGGGTGCTGTTAGCCCCGGGCCGTGTCTTCCTCTGCGGACAGGGAGTGGAACAGGCCCAGCCACCCAGACGGACATGAGGGCAAAGCTCTGGTCCTGCTGGGCTGACCGCGCCCCACAGGGCAGCGGCTCCTCTCCATCTCGGACAGGCAGCATTCAGCTTGCACCACTGAGGATCGCGCAAGGGTAGGAAACCCGAATGCTAGCGGGGAAAGAGCCCCTCCTTCCACTTGTCTCTCAACGGGGTTCACTGCAGGATCCAGGCCATCAGTACCCACAGCCCCAGCTAATAAAGGATCTGAATGGGGTTCACTGTGGGATAAATGTTGTCAGTACCCATGGGGCCTCAGCTAATAAGGAATCTCAGCAGGTTTCACCGTGTCCCCCAAGAACAAATGGGCACAGCTCTATAATGAGCCCTTTTACCACAGGCCTGAACCTGTCACTGTGATGTGCTGTGACTCCTGTCTGCCTGACCGTCCCTCACCTGTCCATGGCCCAGAGCAGCGTCCTTCCACTCCAGCACAGCACCCACTTCCTGGGTTCCTCTTCCCCCTCGCTGTCACCCTGCATGATCAGGGCATTCCACCAGTCACCCCGTAACTCCTGAAGATGCAGAGCACTGATTTGCCCTCAAATGGGAAGCAATGCATAGGCCTTAGGATTCATGACAGGGTTCTAAAAACTCTACAAATACCATAAAATACTCTCATCTCTTGTCTGGACCTTCTCCCACTGAGACAGCTCCTGGCCCCTTCACCCGGGCCTTCCCGTGTGAGTAACTGACCTTTCTTGGATCATACGATAGAACTACTGCCAGGAGCTTTAGCATCTGAGCCTGACCCTGGGGGGGGGGCAGGGCACACCCCCAGGCAGAGGGTGTGAGGTGGTCTCGTGGTTTTGACTTGCATTTCCCAATGACTAATGATACTGAGCATCTTTTCATGTCCGTACTAGTCATCAGTGTATCTTCTTAGGTGAAATGTCTATTTGAATCTGCTGTCACTTTTTTAATTGCTCTATTTTCTTGTTATTGAGTTGTAAGAGTTATTTGTATATTTTGGATACCACTCCATTATCAGATATATGATTTATAAATGTCTCTCAGTCTGTGGCTCATCTTTTTATATTCTTTATAGTATATGTTGAAGCACAAAACTTTTTAATTTTAATGAAATGCAATTTATCTGTTTTCTTCCCCTATTGATTACACTTTTGGTGGTTGTATCCAAGAACTATTTACCTAATCCAAGATTGCAAAGATTTTATCTTGTTTTCCTCTACAAGTTTTATGGTTTTAGTTCATAAGTCTATGACCCATTTTGAGATCATTTTTTGTGTATGGTGTGAGGTAGGGATCTAAACTCATCTTTTTACATGTAGAGATCCAAGTCCTGGTGCCATGTGTTAAAAAGACTTTCCTCACTGCCATTTTGGAAGTCCCACCTCCAAATATGTTAGTTAATTTAATTCAGTTTCATTTAAAAGAATTTGTCACTCTCAATAAAAACACATTTATAAAAAACTTACCTGAAACTTCCATGTTTGAAACAATCCCCCAACAACAGCTTTATTCTGATTTTTATTGTTTTCATCAGAAAGTGATGCAAAGCAGTCTTTTAAATATAATACTTGTCTCATTCTCATCAAAAAATATCCTTAAGGAAAATGGAGAAGATCATAAAGAGTTCAAAATTTTGTAAAATCAAGATTTTTCATTTTTTTTTTGTCAGCTTAGGGTTTGCAGAACCCACAGTGGAATATTTAACACCTTAATCAAAACTTTTATATGCAGACTTCCTAGCCTAGACTATTCCATCTCTGTTTACATCTCTTCCAGCAGAAGCTCAGAATAAACTGACTGAACTTTTGCTTTAGAAATACAGTTTTTCAAAGGTACTTATCTAAAGTTACATTTCTACAGAAAGTTTTCACTGCTCTGTGGCTTTTCATAGCATTCTCACAACCGCACGGAAGCCAAGGTTCTAGCAGGCACAGCAGAGAATGATAACTAATCTCTAAATCTTTCATTTAAAAAAATTCTCTGAGGTGCAAACACCATGAGGCATTGTGCCTGCTTGTTCAAATGCTTTCGTAGTGTTTGCTGTCCCTCACAGAAACGACTGCAGATATGAATTTTCAACTCTCCAGCTTTGATTCAAATTCCTCCAGTTATGATATTTATTTTACAGACTCTCACGCCCATGTACTGTAAACCCAGGTTCTTGTCATCCTTGGTATTTTACAGGGTGTCTATCTTGCAAAGCAATATGGTCAAGTGTACTCTGAAAAACCAGTCGGATTATCCTTACAAGGCACGGGACTCAAGCCCAATGTGCTGGGCTCCCAGATTATGGTGGGGGACGGGGCGAGAGAAGCAGGCGAAGCAGGGGCATCACAAACCAGCCCCCCGTGGAGGAGAGAAGCTCCCCAGACAGAGAAAGCGTGAGTGTGCTGGCATCCTCCAAACGAACGTAGGGCTGGATGAATCCCCAGATCAAAAATACGAACATGTGCCCAAAACTGTACACACACATAGTAGAGCTCTGCTGACAAATGCAAACACGAAGAGTTTGTGGCACGCCCCGAAACAACAAAGTGCCAAGTGTATTACACAACATAAGCTACAGCAGTGAAAGGCATATCCCAAACCCAAAATGGTGGACACACATATGACCCTCAAGGCAGGGGAAAAATGGAATATATTCCAAAAAGAATCTATAGGATATTGACTATATTATCTTGTAAGTGAAAAATGGAATACATTCTCAAAAAGAATCTATGGAATATTGCATATATCCTCAGGCATAGAAAAAATGGAATACATTCTCTAAAAGAATCTATGAGATATTGACTATATTCTCTGGTGAGTGAAAAATGGAATACATTCTCAAAAGGAATCTGTGGAATATTGAATATCTCCTCTGAAGACGGCATGGGAAAGTATCCTGTATTCCAACTGAGGTTCCAACAAGTGGGAAAGTTTAATAATTTTCAAAATGAAAGGCTCTCTTTACAACCTCAACTTCTTTGAATGCTATGGTCAAAAAATTATATGTGAGAGGATTTCGGTGCATTTCATGATAACTAACAAGCTACCAGATTATTTTATGACAATTTCACAAGCAATGTTATACCCTATAAAATTATCTTTGGAAGTAATTATGCCCAAAGATATGAATTTTCCCAAGAATTACTGACTGATTATCTACCAGGAGTACTAACCATTCTTAGTACTTGGTCAAACAAAAAGTGGGGTATTTGCCCTGAATGTTTTTCTGGTGTAAAAGTGTAGGTGAGTTGGGCTCAGCTGTCCCGGAGAGGCTGACGCCCTAAATGCGGACCGACAAATAGGCTACGCCGTGACCATCTTCTCCACGGGAAAAGAAGCTGCAGAACAAGGCTTGTGGGGACACGAGCATGTTCCCCAGTTTACCCCAAGCACGGGTGGCTCTGCGGAGCCTCCTCTGCCCCCACACCGGACGCTGTCGAACCCGCGCGCCGTGAGCCACAGGCAGGAGTGACGCGGTGCCCTGAGGACAGCGCT
The DNA here is from genome assembly GCA_004027775.1 of Bradypus variegatus. Lineage (NCBI taxonomy): Eukaryota > Metazoa > Chordata > Mammalia > Pilosa > Bradypodidae > Bradypus > Bradypus variegatus. Next base: position 7,545 of record PVKY010004961.1, read on the forward strand.
GCCCGGGCAGGCGGCCGCATTCACCTCCTCCCCTCACGCCCCGCCGCTCCCCCATGGCCCCCTGTGGCACCCAACTCCTGGACACTGGCAGGAGGCAAAGGGACGGAGATCCGCCTCCCGTCCTCCTGCGGGGCCAGCAGGTGCGTCTGCCCCAGGGCTGCTCTCAAGGGACTCGTCGGCGGAGGGCCCAGCGGGGGAGGCCCAGGCAGCAGTGGACACTGCGATTCAGGGAGGGGGCCCCGCACTCGGACGGCCTCAGCCGGCTGCCCCTCGGGGCACGGAGGCCCAGGCCCTGCCAGGGGCTTGACTCCCTGAGGTTCCGGCCCAGCAGGCCGGGGCCGAGCTGGACGCCCACGGGGGACCCCAGCACCCCATCCCTCGGTGGAGGCCTGGCTTCTGGGTCTCTGGCTGGGCCATGACGTCCCAGGGCCTGGCTGCTGCTAAGTGGGGTTTCCTGGGTGGGTCGGGTCTGCAGGTCCTGGCTTCGGGAGAGGAGACGCCCCTCAGCCACAGGGCTGGGCTGCCCACATGAGCTGAGGCCTTAAAAGCGAGAACTGAGGGTTTCAAGAATCAGAAGGAATTTCCCCCAGACGGCACCCTCCCCTCCTCCCTGCCCGCCCCCACGGACTCCACTCACAGACTCGACCCCCCACACCTCCCAGAATTTCCAGCCCCGGCCTGCGTTTGGGATTCGGACCTGGCAGCCCCACAGTCACGAGACAACCCTGATAATGCATCAGTCTGTGTGGATACACACACACGCACACACAAGCCCGAATCATGTGTCCCCCAACCTCCAAAACGAGGGGTGGCCTTCGGGCACCATTTCCCCACAAGCTCCCACCCTCCGTGTCCACTGAGAGAGCTTGTCCATCCGGCCCACGAGGCCAGGGAAGCAGCGACCATCGCTTGGCGCCCTCCGTGGCCCTGCACTTCCCACACGTGGGCCAGCCGCCGACGGACGCCGAAGCCCTGCCGAGCTCTGCAGCCACCCCTGGAGCGCCTCAGACCCCTGCTCTGCAGTGTGCGGCTCCCAGAGGCGCCCGAGAAGGAAGACTGGGGTCCTCTGGGCTGGAGGCCACTTCCAAGCCGGGCACGGAGAGAAGGGTCGCAGCCAGGGGACACGCTCCTTCAGCCCGCAGGGGAGGGCTGCCACGAGCAGAGGGCGGGAAGCACAAACGGGCAAGTGCAAGACCAGAAGCCTCGTTTCAAAACCAGGAACCAGATTCAAGGCAGCTTTCAAGGGTTCTGAATTTTAGAAATCAGGACACATCTACAGTTACTTCTAAAAGCAAAGAAGCAAAGACACAAAAGCGGAAAAGCTTACGTTGTCCTCCAAGGTAAGCTTCAGTAGTGCCGTCCACTGGGGTGGAGGAGAGCTGGCCGGGGGCGGCGACCACAGCCCAGGGCTCCCACGTTTTGGAACATGGTCCTCTGTCCACATTCTCGCGCACAATCACCTTGAGTTTTCTGAAGCTTGCCGTTACGAGTCAGCGTGAACATATACAACAAAAATGCCGAACAAAACATTACTACAGCTCTCAGCGGGAAGCATGGCCAGTGACCTCCGGCGGCTCACCCTCAGGAAAGCACACGGTCCACCCAGGTGACCACACATGTTCTGACGGCAACGGGTCAGCGGCTTCAGAGCTGTGCCGGGCTCTGGGAAGAGCATGGATGCAGCCGCGTGGAGCAGCTGCCAGCAGCAGGCGCCAAGTCCCAGCCCAGCCCAGCCTCCTTGCACTGGACCAGAGGAGCAGGCGGCCGCTCCTCCCGTGGCAGGGAAGGGGAAGGGGCTGCTTCTTTCCGGAGCTCAATTGTTACTGTTATGTTATAAAGCCATGCTGAGGCAATGGGGGCAGCTCCTGGGGTTCAGGCCCCCCTCATGCCCTTCCTGGGCCAGAACAAATCCCAGTGACCAGAGACCCAGGATGCAAGCACTGCTGCCAGTGCCCAGCACCAAGCGAGAGGCCCAGCAGCTAAAACCCAAATCAGAACAGTGCAGGATGGGCCGGCAGCTCAAGGCACCAGCTTTCCTTCCCGAGCGAGCCCCACACAGGGGGCAGGTGGCTCGGTGCCCACCCCAGGCCCATGGCCAGCAGAGGCCTCGTCGGGGCTGAACCTAGAAGTCATGGAGCCCAGGAAAGGGCTCTGTCCGACGGGGAGAACACTGCTCTTCAGACGCACAGAGTCACACCTTTCAAAGAGATTTACTCTAAGAAACAAAAGGAGTCTTCCAAGAGAATTTGTTTTGTGTTCTCAATAAAATACAAGAAAGCATGAAATAAGGACCGGAAGGTGAGATTTAGAAGCTTTCTAAGATGCAAACCAATACAAAAATGTACTGACTGAAATAAGAAAGAAATTTGCAAAGATAAAAATGTAATAGATTTACTGTCCAAGACACAGCAAAACAGGGAACTGACACAACAGAAAATTAATGTGATAACATGGAGGAAAATCTTGAAGCCAGCCCAGAGGGCAGAGGGAAATGGAGACGACGCTGTGAGCAGGGAGGGTGGGGAGAGGGAGGGGACAGCGTGTGGCCTCGGCCGAGACACAGAGCACTAAATCATCCAGCGTACTGCCAGCGCTTCCTCCTCGATTTAAAAACCGGCCCCGGGACAGGGAAGGCTGACTACTTCCCAGGCAAACTTAATCCAATCAGGCCTCTGCTCAGGCGTCTCATGCGAATTCAGAAAATTTTAAGCATAAAGAATAAAGCTTTGTGAGGAGCCAGCCACACAAGGAATGAAACAGGTTAATCTGGAAGAAACTGCAGTGAGACCGACTGTATTTCTCTTTCGGAGCCTAAAACTCAGGAAATGGAGAACAAGGCTGCAAAGTTAGAGGAAGAGAAAGGGGTGCCATCATCCAATGTTTCAGCACCCAGTTACCCTTGAATATCTGAAGATTCAGAAAGACCATTGTACACATTCCCAGGCTGAAAATGTCACAGAAGGCTCCTGCAGCCAGCTGAGAGATGAATAAAAATAAAGAGCTAAAGAAATGGGGAGGAGACATTTAAAAAGACAAATATCAAGCACTGAAAAGGGGTTCTAACCAGTATTTCTAGATTTGTAACCAAAAACTTAATTCAAATAAAAATAATTCTCAAGGGGAAAGTACATAATAGAATAGCAATACTTCAATAAATTTAATACATTTGCCACATGCCAAAACAAATTGCAAATGGAATCAAGGTTTAAATGTTCCAGAGGGAGGCTGGCTGCTCATCTCGGGAGAGCAAACCCACATGTTCAAACGTAGAATTGATCAAGAAAAGTGGATATAAGGGTGTGCCTACAGAAAGATCAAATAACCACAAACACTAGTAAATGGTAGATAAACTAGTAAATCAATTTTAATGTATAGAAGACAAAAGTTTCATAACTTTGATGTAAGTCAATAAGAAAATTTAATAAAAAAAAAATTTAATATCCTGATAGAAACATTGACAAGGCTTTGAAAATCCAATTTAGAAAAGAAAATGTATACATAGCCAGCAAATATCTTAAAAATAAACATAATATATAACAAATAAATGTAAATTAAGACATTCATAAAATACCATTTCTCAAATTAGAAAACAGGAAAAAATTCTAATACATACTACTGACAAGAATTTGAGTTGTGGTTATTCTCCAAGATTGCTAAGAGAGGTAAAAGTGGAGCAACCAGTGTGATGACTGTTGGGCAAGTTAAGAGCAAATACTTTTGAAATTTCATGTGTCTTTTTATCCAGTCCCCTGTACTTCTGGGAATTTATCTGGTTAATCAGTAATATGTGCAAGGATGCAAGGCTATTCATATAGAATATAAATCAACATAAGAAACAATCCATGTGTCCAAAAGGAAAGAATAATAAATAATAATAAATAAATTATGATATATTCACACATTCATATACCATCCTCTAAAAATTATGCTGTAGGAGAACACCAATGGCATGGAGAAAGTTTCAGATGTTACTAAAGGAGCACTTAAAAATGTTGAAGGAATATTACTAATCCACGCCAAACTATGCACAGCATTCCTGTATTTGCACAGGGAGGTTACCAAATAGGAACAGTCGCACCTCTTTGGTGTTGAAATGACAGACGATTTTCCTTTTCACGGTACGGTTATTACCTGTAATAACACTCGCTGCCACAGTGTGACCTGGCTTTGCTCTCCCACCCTCTGCCTGGCCAGTCCTACAATGGGGGCCACAGGGAGTGGAGAGAGGACATTTAAGGGCAGGGCTGACCTCTAGGAAACAGGGAGTGGAGATGGTCCCATCGAGAGGTGGGCCATGGACAGGCACCAGCTGACCAGGATATTTGTGGAACTGCTCTGCTGCTGCTGCCTGGGAAGTCCCAGCTGGCCACAGGATCCCGAGGACCCCATGGAGACTCAGGCCAGAATGGACAACTGCCACCAAAAAGCGCCAAACCACAGCCAGCAGTGCAGTGCCCCATGGAGGGAGCCTGGAACTCCAAGAAAGTGACTACACAGGTTTGCTCTGGCCATGTCATCAGCACCATAATAATTCAACACCACATTTCCAATTACTAAATATTCAGAAATTTAGTGCTTTATCGAAGGGTTTTATTGGATTTCTTCATGGTCAATAACAAAATCAATATTATTTAAGAAAAAATATTAACTTAATATTTAAGAAAAAATACTTCAAGCACATAGAAATGTAAAAGTATTCTAAATAGCTATGAGAATAAAGCAAAAAATTAATTTCTAATATATTTAGAATATATTTTGAAAAATCAGAGCACTATGTATCTAAACATAAGGAATGAGCCCAAAGCTGCATTAAAAGGAAAATTCATAGCATAAAATATTTTTGTTACAAAGAAAAAGGGAAAAATCACACAATACATTAAACATCCATTTGAAAACATTAAGTTGGAAAAAAAGAATGAAATTTCAAAAGATAAGTGTAGCACAAAGGAAACAGAATATGGATAAACAAATACAAGAGCTGATTAACAATGACAGACTTTGACGAACCTTATTAGAAAAACAAAATGCATTATAACAGCATCATAGTTTGAAAAATCATTTGTATACTTTTCTCTTTTGTCTTTCTGAGTGCATGACCCTTCCCTAGCCATCTTGAGGCACCCACTGAGGAAGGATGGAGAGATTAAGGTATTGCACCGAGGGCAGGTGGGGCAAGATGGCGGCACAGGGAGGTGTGGAATTTGGTTAGTCCCCTAGTAAACAGCCAGGAACAACTAGAAAATAGTCTGTAACAACTGATGCAATGACATCCATGACTGGACAACATCATACACAAGTCTGGAATGGGTGGAACAGCTGAGATCGCAGCATAGAACTGTAAGTAAAGCTCCCAAAACAGTGGAGCTGGCACCCCTCCCCCACTGGCATGGCAGGCTGAGTTGCGAAACTTCACTGTGGGAAAAAGAAGCAGTCACAGCCGGGAGCAAGGGAATGTAGTGCAACCAAGTTATTTTTAATTAAAAAGTTTGGATAATGAATACATGCTATGAGCACAGATAAACCCAGAGCAGCAAGAAAGGAACCTGGAGGTTTATCCTGGCAGAGAGGATACCAGGTACCACCTGTGGTTCTTGCCTGGTGAACTGCAGGGCTGGGAACTGGCTCTGAAAAGAGGACTTCTTTTTTCTTCTTTTTTTTCTCTACCATTCTAAGTACTATATTAGAGAAAGCCTCAGGCATTTTCAGTTGTCAGCACTGACTGAGGCAAAGATGGAGTTAAGATAAAGAGTCAAAGGAAAAACTCAAGTGTAGGCGACACTTCCCTAAAGGGCTTATCCCTAAGAAAAGGGGGGGGGGTGCAGCCCAGCTCAAGTGACTTCCCTCCCTCAGAACTCAGATCCCATGGCCTGGGGGGAGAAAACAGAAACAGCTTAAGCTTGGCTCCTGACACCCTCAGCCCTGGGCCAGGACAGGGTTCACTGAGAATTAAATGCACCACACCTCTTTATGCTGGTGGGGAACTGCAGGCTGACAAGCACCACCTGCTGGGCAGGATAGGAAAAGCACAGCATCTAGAGGCCTTACAGGAAACTCTGACAACCTGCTGGGTCTCATCCTCAGGGAAACCTGATTACAACCTCCTCCTGAGACCTAGGCCCATCTGGTCTGGGAAAATCTGATCAGGATAATCAAGGAGACTAGAAGCCTAGAAAACAGAAATTACAGATCACACTAGGAAGAGTGAAGATATGGCCAAGTCAAAGGAACAAACTTGCACTTCAGCTGAGACACAGGAATTAAAACAGCTGATTATCAATCAAACAAATCTCCAAAATCAATTCAAAAATCCAATCAACAAGTTGAGGGAAGATATGGCAAAAGAGATGAAGGATATAAGCACAACATTGGGAAAACATAAGCAAGAACTCCAAAGTTTGAAGGAACAATTGGCAGAACTTATGGGGATGAAAGGCACAATAGAAGAGACTAAAAACACAATGGAGACATACAACAGAAGATTTTAAGAGGCAGAAGAAAGGATTCAGGAAGTGGAGGACAGGACAGCTGAAATCCTACACACAGAATATCAGATAGGGAAAAGAATGGAAAAAAACATGAGCAGGGTCTCAAGGAACTGAATGACAACATAAAGCACACAAATATATGTGTCACGGGTGTCCCAGAAGGAGAACAGAAGGGAAAGGGGGCAGAAAGAATAGTGGCAGAAATAATCACTGGAAATTTCCCATCTGTTATGAAAGACATAAAATTACAGATCCAAGAAGCTCAACGTACCCCAAACAGAGTAGATCTGAGTAGACCTACTCCAAGACACTTAATAATCAGATTACCAAATGTCAAAGACAAAGAGAGAATTTTGAAAGCAGCAAGAGAAAAGCAATCCACCACATAGAAATGAAGCTTGATAAGACCATGTACAGATTTCTCAGTAGAAACCATGAAGGCGAGAAGGCAATGGTATGATATATTTAAGATACTGAAAGAGAAAAACTGCCAACCAAGAATCCTATGTCTGGCGAAACTGTCCTTCAAAAATGAGGGAGAGTTTAAAATATTTTCAGACAGACACTGAGAGAGTTGGTGAACAAGATTCCTGCTCTACAAGAAATACTAAAGGGAACACTACAAGCTGATAGGAAAAGACAGGAGAGAGAAGTTTGGAGAAGAGTGTAGAAATGAAGACTATCAGTAAGTGTGAAAAGGGAGAGAGGGGAAAAAATAAAAATAAGATATAACATATAAAATCCAAAAGACAAAGTGGTACACAACAAACATTATGTTGAGTGAAATTAGCCAGAAACAGAAGGACAGATATTGTATGGTGTCACTAATATGGACTATATTTGAGAGTTGAGAACACAGGTTATCTGGAAATAGAAAGAGGTTGGAGATCAGGCATTTGATGCTGAAGGACTACAGAAGGTTCAACAGGATTGGTTGTATAGATCCAGAAATGGAATGGGTAGCATAATAGTGTGTGATGGTAACACAACATTGTAAGTACTCTGAACAAAGATGAGTGTGAGTATAGTTGAAAGAGGAAGGCTAGGGGCATGTATGACACCAGAAGGAAAGATAGAAGGTAAAGACTGGGATTGTATAACTTAGCAAAACCTAGAGTGGTCAGTGATGGTGATTAAATGTACAAATATAAGAATGTTTTTAAATGAGGGAGAACAAATGAATGTCAACATTGCAAGGTGTTGAAAATTGGATGACATTGGGGAAAAATTACAGTCAATGCAAATTAGAGCCTGTAGTTAATGTTCACATTGTAAGATGCTTCCACTAATTGTAACAAAGGAATAAACCAAAGCTGAGTTTCTATTAGAGGGGGATATAAAGGGGTGATATGGGATTCTTGTGGTGATGGTGTCTGACCTTTTTATTGTATTTTATTTTTATTTTTCTTCTCTCTTTTATATTTTTATTCTTCCTTTTTTTTCTCCTTTTTCCCTCTCTTTGGGGAAGAGATGGAAATGTCCTCATATAGATTGTGGTGGTAAATTCATAATTATGTGATTATACTGAGAATCGTTGATTATTTACTTAGGGTGGATTGTATGATGCATGAATAAAACTGTTAAAAATAAATAGAAATACAAGTGCTGGGAGAACTGTGGAGAGAGGGATGTACCTATTCACTGTTGGTGGGGAAGCAGAATGGGGCAGCCCAGCTGGAGGGCAGCGTGGCAGTTCCACAGGAAGCTAACTGTGGGGTTGCTGTATGGTCCTGCAACCCTGTTATTGGGCATATACTTGGAAGAGCTGAGAGCAGGGACATGAGTGGACATTGCATACTGATGTCTATGGCAGCCATAGTCACGATTCACAATGGATGGAGGTGGCCTAGGGGTACATTGGCTGATAAATGGAATGGTGAACTGTGGTGTCTGCATACAATGGAATACTGAGTGGCGGCAAGAAGAAATGAAGTTGTGAAGTATGCAACTAGGTGTTTGGACCTTGAAAACAGTGTGTTGAATGAAATAAGCCAGAATCGAAAAGACAAACATTATAACGCCTCACTAATATGGACTAACTATGTGTAAAGTCTGAGAACTGAATCTGAGAGCATGGGTTATCAGGGGAAGGCTTACGGTAAAGTTCCTAGATTGTAAGCTCTTACAGCACTCACATCTATGCATGAGTTGTAATGGCTATTTCTAGTCTATGATGCTGAGCTGGCCAGTCTCCGTAACTTTGGGTATCTGTGTGATACCTGAGACTCAGAGCCAGAGTCCAGCAGCTATGAATGTCAGCATTGCCCCACAGAGCAAATGTTAAAAAAGCTGAAAAAGAGATCAAACTTCAATTAAAGATATGAATGAAATGGACTTGGTTGCAACTAAGGTAAACCAGACTAAAGGATAAAGGATGATACTGACAGTGTTTTAAAACCTCAACTTCCATGTGAGACCAAAGGAAGAGATGTTTATTTGATGCAAAATCATACTTTCTGTAGCATGCTATATAATTTAACTTGTATGGTCAGTTTATTCAAACAACATAATTACATGTAAACTTGAATAGGAGGTGATAGCTGGTTTGGTTGTACAGGTTAGTATGAAGCCCCGATACATCCCAGAGTAATTTAGGCAGAGAATAAAAAGTATTTGCAAAGCCTCCTTGAGGGCCTGGGGGGAAAATGTGGAAACATTAAACCTCCCCACATGGGGAATTCCTGATATTTTCACAAGCATTGGGGACCATCATTGTGGTAGGCCAAGTGCTCAACCTTGGCGCTTGCCCTTATGAAGCTTGTTGCTTCAAAGGAGAGGCTAAGCCTACTTAAAATGCTGTCTAAGAGTCTCCCCCAGAGAACCTCTTTTGTTGCTCAGACGTGGCCCCCCTCTCTCTAAGCCAACAGTGTAGGTGAACTCACTGCCTGCCTCCCCAGTGTGGGACATGACTCCCAGGGGTGTGAATCTCCCTGGCAACGTGGGACATGACTCCTGGAGATGGGCCTGGACCTAGTATTGTGGGACTGAGAAAGTCTTCTGGACTAAAAGGGGGAGGAGAAATGAAACAAAATAAAGTTTCTGTGGCTGAGAGATTTCAAGTGGAGTCGAGAGGAAATTCTGGAGGTTATTCTCATGCATTATATAGATATCCCTTCTTAGTTTTAGTGTACTAGAATAACTAGAAGGAAATTCCTGAAGCTGTTAAACTGCAATTCAGTGTCCTTGATTCTTGAAGATGATCATATAACTATAACGCTTATACGGTATGACTGTGTGATTGTGAAAACCATGTGGCTCACACTCCCTTTATCCAGTGTATGGACAAATGAGTAGACAAACGGGGACAAAAAGTAAAAGAATAATGGGAGGCGAGGAGTATGAGATGTTTTGAGTGTTCTTTTTTATTTTTGTTTTTATTTTTATTCTTATTCTTATTTTTTGGAGTAATGAAAATGTTCAAAAAATCGATTGTGGCGATGAATGTGCAACTATGTGATGATACTGTGAACAACTCACTGTACCCTTTGGATAATTGTATGGTATGTGAATATACCTCAATAACATTGTCTTTAAAAAGATATTGTATTGAAAGAAAGAAGAGAGGAATGAAAAGGTAATATTCAGCTTTAGGCAGCATCGGATCAGGTAGGGCAAAGAGAGATTTTACAAATCCCTTCTTTCTCCCTCTTCAGCATATTAGTAACCTCACCTGGAGGATGCAACTCTGTGCTGAAAGATGACCACCAAGGCTCGGGTTTAAGGCAGGCCCAGAAGTTCCAGGCAGGGGAAAGCCTGAGCATTTCTGGCCTAGAATATCTGGGGAGGAGAGAAAGGAAGGGGTGCGTACCTGCTTGTAGAGAGAAAGGGTGGGGGGCGACAGGGCAGAGGGGGCTTTGCCCCTCCCCTAGTCAGGACTCTGGCACTAGCTCACCTCCTGGGGCCCTCACCCTGAAATTACCTTCGAGCAGGGTCACATCTACCTGCCGGGCAAGCAGCAGGAGCCCTGGTATTTAACATCCTGGATCCACCCTTGGTCTATCTCATCTGCTCCAAGAGGACCAGAGGAGCTGGGAGGCAGGTTGTAGCACTTTCCAGCTGTAACTAGTGAGGACCAAGGCAGGACCAAGAGGAAGCTCCCCCAGACCCCCGAGGGGCTGACGGCATCCCTGGGAGCCCTGGGGAGGCTGAGACGGCCAGAGCACCCCAGCAGGAGCAGACCGGGAGGTGAGATGGCACAAGTGGCAGGTTCCATAACTGGGCCAACAGGGCACGAGCCAGCACCCAGCAGGGGGTGACATGGCCCTGGAGACGGCAG
>PVKY010004962.1:0-18263 GCA_004027775.1 Bradypus variegatus
GCCACCTGGGGGTTTCAGTTTTAAGTGTGGTTCATGGGGTGTCACTGATACATTGTATGAAAGAAAGCAGCATGGGACATTTGCATTTTAGGATGATCTCTGTGTTGAAGGAGGCAAGGGAAGAGGCAAATTGGCGTGGGCCTGTTCTGAAGGGGCTGGGATGGAGGTGAGAGCCGACGGGAGGACGGGCACGGAAGGCAGGTCTTAACTACCAGTGGGATGTGCCAGGAGGGTGAGGAAGGGGAAACTTCTGCCTGGGTTGGGTGACTGGATAATCACAGTGGCTTTAACCGAGGTGCAAAAGTGTGGTGGCTGGAGGAGCCCTGCTGATCTCCAGGTGCCAGGGGGAGATATCCAGTCCCAGGGGGAAATGAGCGTCTAAATCTGCTGCACCACTGTCTTGCCGAGAATGGGATCTTGAGGGCCTCCAAAACTGAAGGGAAAACAGAGGAACAGTCAGGAAAAGGTGAATGAGAGAAGATGGGGCAGAGGCAAGATACGAGAGAATAATGTTGGGGAAGCAAGAGAGGTAGCCCTGGAGCAATGAGGATGAGGGGCTCTGAGGGCAGGGGCAGCCCATGCAAAGGCCCCGAGGCGGAGGAAGTTCAGCTTTTGGTGAGACAGGAAGTCAGAAGCAACACGCCTGGAGTGGAGAGCGAGGGGGAGAGTGGCGGGAGATGAGGTTAGGGAGGTGGCAGGCATCCACATCATTCCAGTGTCTCCTAGGCCATGGTGAGGACTTTGGCGTTTACTGTGAATGAGGTGGGGAAGTATTGGAAGTGTTGAGTAGAAATGTGACATGATCTGATTTACATTGTTAAAAGATCACCCAGACTTAGCAGATTGACTAGGGTGGAAGGCAAAGCTGTAGAAGCAAGGAGGTCGGTTATAGAGGCAATTGCCATCATCCAGGAAACAAATACCGGTGGTTTGTACCATAAATACACAAATTTGGTGGCAGAGGGAAAGGTTGCTAGGAGGATGTTCTCTGTACTTAGAGCCGACAGGATTTGCAGCGCAGATGGGAGGTGGAACATGAGACTGGCTGAGTTGGGGCAACTGCTGGAGGGGTAGAGTAATCTGCATAGCTGGGGTTTGGTGGAGAAATCCAAAATCTGTTTTAGGCTGCATCAGCTTCTGTTGCCCATCAGGACATCCAAGTGGGTGTATGGAGTAGACAGTTGAATGGAGAAGTGTGGAGTTGAAGGGAGTGGTCTGGGCTGGAGAGAGAAATTCAGGGCTCGTCGGTACGTAGGTGGACTTCCAAGCACCGTTGCTGTATGAAGGAGGTGGCAGTGGGAGCCCTGCGGGAAGCACAGGTCGAGAACCCCATGGGAGACCAGCAGAGAGCCAGGAGGGTAGAAGGGGAGATGGTATCCCAGGGCCAGGTGATATGCGGGTCAGGAGTCCAGCAGTGAGCAGCTGTGTCCAGTGTGGGCGAAGGGAGGACGAGCCCCTCGGGGGTCCCCTCCCTGAGAGCCACCTTCGTGGAATATGAGTGTGGTTGGGCAAGTTCAAGAACAAATGGAAGTGACTACAACAAGTATTGACACCCTTCTGGGGATTCGGCTCTAAAGAGGGGCAGAGCCACGGGTGGATCACGGTGGGGAAGATGGGAGCTCAAGGGGGGCTTGATGAATATTTGAAAAACGGGATAGTGGGAAGGGGGCAAGTGGGCAGAAGGACATTTTCGGAGGAGAGAACTGTGGTTAGGGCAGGAGGCAAATTCAAAAGTAGGTTGGTAGATAAATGTGGAGGATCTATAGCTATTTAAATCATTCTGTGAGACAGAATCCTTTAAAATTCCTGTTTGCAGGAGTGTTGCTCTGAGGGTGTTGTGATTTGGGGGAGAGGGAGGTTACTGGTTCCTTGAGCGTGGGGTTTGGCCCAGCCCAGTGCCTGATGGTCCTGGGCTCAGGGCTCTGCAGGTGAATGGCTGCCCACGTGTTGGCTCTGTCTGAGGCATTGGGTCCCTGGAGGTTTCCTTGTCTCTACCTCCCCGAATCCAACACCTCCCCCTCCAAAGCTCTCAGAAGACCTCTCCCGGGCCATGGAGCTTTTGCCTGTCCGGTGGCTTTTATGTGTGATTTCTTGTGGTCCGGGGGCTCGTACTGAGTGACCTCTGTGTTTTGTTCTTGCTGCCGGATCTTCTTTCTCCCCACTTCCCCTGTCACCTTAACATGATTTATTTGGCCTGGCTCTACGGCTTCGGAGTTTCACAATCTCATGAATGAATTTTCTATACCTAAGCGTTATTCTGTGCATACTGGGATGTTTAATAAGTATTATTTTATGACACATTATGTTGAGCAGAGACTAAACTTCCTGCCAGAAAACATCGTTGATATTAGTTAAGAATCTGTGAAATGAGATTATGTATTATTGGAATGCTGTTTTGAATTTTTTTTTTTAATGGGAAAAGTGAATTATGCATTTTAAGGTTTGGTTTAAATTCCTAATTCTGGCATATCTCTTATTTATTTAATTGTAGCCTTTCTGTCCTTTCAAGTTAATTTTATTTAAGTTTTTGTGTTTATTTCAGAAACTCCCTTAATGTTCCCTTCTGGAATTGTGTTTTATTTCTCCCACTCTACCTTATAGATGCTAATTTCTTATAGATACAGTCATTTAGACCTGTGTGGGTAGTTATCATCCAGGTAGAACTGAAGCCACATTTTAAAAGCATAGCTCCCTGGAGTCTTTGAGTTAGAAGGGGCTTGACTTCAGCTCACCCCATGTCTTCATCTTGCAAAGGAGGAAGTCGCGGCATCTCCAGTTGAGCATCTTCCCGCCTGGTTGTTAGAGCTCACAAGGTGAATGGTCACAGACCAAACCTAATGCTGACTGCACCCTCAAAGCTCGCTCTCCTGCTTCCTTTTGACAACTTAGCTCAGAAGAGCTGCTGGCATGTAGAGTGGCGCCTGGTGAATCGTCTGTGCTCCCTCTTTCCTGCCCCCCTCTGGAGGGGTGGCTGTGGACCCCGATTCGTCCCACCAGGCCTCGTCTGCCTGTGACATCTGGACCAGGCTGTCCAAGGCTGTCTCATGTCCCCCGGGTAGGATGGGTCCTTCCTGCCCAGAGGGAAACCCAGTCTGCATGCTCCCTCCTGTTGCCAGCTGTCGGAGGTCATGGTGGTGAGCAGGTACAGAATCCTGGGGGATTGTCCCCCAAATAATCCCTCCGAACAGATCTGAATTTTCTGTAGTAAAAGCTAAAGAGAAAATCTTTAGGTTCTTGAATTAGAGAAGTAGTTAGTGTTGGACTAGACCGAGATAATAATTTTATAATAATTCTAAATTTTGAGTAATAATGCTAAACTACCATGGAAAAAGCTCCATTCCTTCGTTTGCTGGATGTTGATGCATAAATTTTGTAAAACACCCCAGGCTATGATTGCGAATAATTACGTTCTTATATAACCTCCCTAAATTGGTGTTATTTTAAATGTGAATATCAAAATATCAATATTTATATTTAAAGGCAGACATGAAGATTTTTGTCAAAAAGTCCGTCTGAAGTTATGTATTTTCAAAACAGTGGTGAATTGTTTAATATGAATTATACTGAAATAGAAGCAAATCACTCAAATACAAATCCTCATGTAAATAGCATCTTTTTAGCATTTTCCAATTGACCCAGGTATTTAAAGATCGTCAAAGAAGGCAGCTGAATGGATGTGGATGTCAAGGCACGGGATAAATCCCACAGCAGTTTCAGTGGAAACAGCTTAGTTCAGGGGGGTACTGCTGTTTTATAACCATATTTAAAAATCTGTTCTTTTTTATTCCCTCAAACTGAGTTCAGGGATATAATGGATCCCATTATAGGTAAAAGGTCTGTGACTCAGCCATTGAGCTGCTCAAACTCTTGGCTTTTTTAATTGCCACCATTAAAGCTTTAGTACTTTTAGCTCATAAAAATAGATATCATTGATGTAAAATGTGGGCCTATCAAAGATACATTTGTACCTCTGCCCTTGTGGTTAGCTAATTAACCATTTGTGTTGAAGTTAGTTAGGTTTTATGCATACTGGAGAATGACATCAATCACAGATTTGTTCAAATTTTGTCATTTAATTAAAAAAAATTCCTTGTAGTAATAATGGCAATATCCAGCTAGAATATCTCTCAAGAAGAAACTTCTTTTCATTTGGTTTACATTGTGCCTACATTTAATTGATGGAAGGTGGTGAGTGGTTATAGTTCCTTGTAGATGATTTTCACTAAGTTCCTTCTGAAACCCAGGAGAACCGTGTTTCTCTGATGTGAACTCAAGGAAAATATCTGAATCTCTGTTTTGTCCCTGTTTAACACAACCATGTAAATTTAAGTATGGTAATTGGAGGAGTTTGTCTGCTTGTCTTCTAGTGTATATGTTGTAGACAAAAATAAAGCCCTGCAAAGTGGAAAATATCAAGGTGTGAAGGAATCTCTCAGAGCATAGCGGGTGGCCCAAGTGTTTAAATGTTAAAAGCTACTTTGTTCTGGGCTTTTTCTTTTCAGTGTGATAATATGTCACAGCCATGCATTCTTCATTCCCCACGGCACAAACAAGGTAAAATGTCTCTTGAAGGGACCCAAGATGAGTGTATCTCAGAAAAGTTTAACCAAGCCTGTCCACTAAGCTCACATTGATTTCTCTGTAGTAAAAATAGACTAGCAGATAATTGGTGGGGCCATTCATTAAGTTGTTTTCTGTTCTGCAGTTGTAATTGTGGAATTGCATTCAGATAAGAGGGAAAAAAACTGACTTTAAAGTGGCTCAAATGGGAACATAGTTCTAAAACTCTACCGAAATCTGCCCACACAAAGCATTTGTGAGCTAATATACATCACCAGTCTTCTGTTCTTGCCCAGCTGTGTAGATTCAATTATAATAATTTTCTCAGTTGCATAACATTGCTGTTTGTTTATTACTGCGTTATTAGTCAGTGAATGAACCTCCCTCTTTTTGACCCCTCAGCAGTGTTTATAAAATACTTAATTGCTTTGGTTTCTTCTGTTTCATGTGTAATTCCAGCTGGAGGGAGTCCTGGGGACACAGCCCCCTTTAAGTGCTAAACTGACTGTTCCTAAATGTGCAATAAACTTTCTTTTAAAACAAGCGTTAGGAACCTTTAATTTTGCTCATAGTGCAGTATATTGTGTTTTTTTTTTTACTTGGAAATGAGGAGATTTTCTTTGAAAAACACTCCTCTTGGGACGATTTAAGTGATAGTTAACTGTCTTAACCACGTCTTGTCCTCTGCTTTCTAAAACGCTGTCTCACCTGGAATGGCCATGGCGGCATCTCCGAGGCTCTCTGTCTGAGCGGGTCCCACCACTGTCCGGATGCTACCATGGACCTTGCTGCCTTCGACACTGCCTCTTCCTCCTCTGTAGAGAGATTCTAGCAGGAGTGCGGGAGCCACAGCGGTGAGGCAGCCAGTGCAGGGGTCAGGAGCCTGGGCTCTGCAGGGGGCCCCTGGTTTGAATCCCGATGCTTTTAAAACCCACTTTTCATGACTTTGGGCAGATTCCTTCACCAATTTGTGTGCCTTGGTTCTCTTGATGTGTAGAATGGGAATGATTTCAGAAGGGTTTCATGAAGATGGAGGGGGTCTAATCTGCTTAAAGCACCTGGAACAGAAGTGCTAAGCATTGCTGCCCACAGCCTCATTACAAAGGAGCAAGGAAGTCCTCTGTGCTGTGTGTCCTTAGGTGGAAGAGTCAATATCTAGTGTGGTAAGCGGGATCCTGTGTGAAAAAAATGGAGAAATCTTCAAAGGAGAGTTGCAGGGGATTTTAAGGCATGTATTAATTTATTATCTGTTGCCTGGTAACAAATCAGCACACACTGGGTGGCGTGAAACTACCCATTAACTATCTCTCAGTTGCTGAGGGTCAGGATTGGGGCATGGTCCAGCTGGGCTTCTGGGCAGACTCAAGGTTGAAATCAAGGTGTCCTTGGGACTGGGTTCTCATCTGGAGTCCTGACCAGGGAAGAAGAATCCGCTTCCAGGCCCACTCGGGTTGTTAGGAATGCACTTCCTTGTGGCTGTAACTGGAACTCCAGTTCTTGCTGGTTGTCAGCCGGGGTCACCCTCAGCTCCTGGTAGCTGCCCCTAGTTCCCTGACCCCCGCCATGCTCGTGTGCTTCATCAAAGCCAGCAGCAGAGACAGAGTCTCTGAACTTCAAGGAGGGCCACACTCTTCAAAAGCCTTCCACCTGATTGAGCCAGGCTCACCTAGGATAATCACCTCTGATTAGTTCCCAGTCAGCTGATTTGGGACCTTAATCATTCCTGCCAAGCCCTTTCACCTTTGCCACTTTCTGTTGGCTAGAAGTCACAGGTTGCACCTGTGCTGAAGAGGTGCAACACCAGGTGGTGGAGATCGTGTCTCCTCTAGATGCAGATGAGCTATTTATAGGACCAAGGAAGTCTATCTTTAAGCATTTAGTGCATACGAAGTTTGCACACTCAAAGTCTCTGAATCCTGAAGAACTGGTGTAGGGTGTGTAAATTCAGTTTATCCCTGAGTTCCTTATTTTTTTTAATATGTATTTTATTGAGATATATTCAGATACCACACAGTCATACACTGAGTTCCTTATAAATTGATTGTTTTTCTTTCAAAGTTCTTTCTGTTCCCATTTTTATACACAAACCCCAGGGTTTTATTCAGTATTAAGGACACATCTTATTTTCAGTCTATTGAAGTTTGACTTTTAAATTCATAGGAACACTGTAGCAAGTTTATTGACCTTTTTAAAGTGATAAAATCTAAATGCAAACTTGGCGTAAACTGCTTTTCCAGAGCCAAACCAGACATGCCACCGATTCGATTCAAGGTTCAGTCTTGGTTTCGAGCATACTAGTGATAGCAAAATGTCTCGTACAGTGTAAGTGTGCAGTGAAAAAAAATTTTTAATTGTTGCCTACACTATTTTTAGATGTAAGTTTGGTACTTGTCTTAAGTACCTTTGGATAAGATCTATTTGTGTGCACATTTTTTCCAGCCAGGAAGCACTATTGTCTTGTGTTTAGTTGAGGTTTAGTCCCTGACCAGCAGGGTAGCTTCAGGTGTAGGTGTCCCTGCCAAATTCAAACCTCCTGCTGCACGTTTGAGTGAAAACAATAAGGATCTTAGGTTTGACTTAAAATAAGCAAGACAAATGACAATGAAATGGGAACTGGTTCTGTAGATTCTCATTTGTTGAGATTTATTGAGCCACGCCTACTAGAGGAAGGGCACTGTGTGCAAAGAGGTGGAGAAAAGAAAGAAGAAAGAGGCAAGGGAGAGAGAACAAAATTGACTTTGGTTAAGCCTCTGAATATATTCATGATCTTTGCCATCTGCGAGCAAGCAATGCCCAGTAAAAGATAGACTCTATTAGTTACTGCTCTAAGGAGCTTAAAAGCCAGAAAAGGGTGCAAGTGTGACTGTATCTCAAATTCCTCCAATGGGTTGATATTTGGGTTTGCTTGCTGTGTGTCCAAGGCACCATGTGCTTTTTTCCAGGGTGTTGCTGTGTGAGGAGAAGGGCTGTCGCCTCTGGGGGCTGCCCCTCTGCTGGTGGCCCAGGAGCTCTAGGGAGCTATTCACCATTACTGTGAAGGGCTTTGGGCTGTGCTGAGTGTGGTGGTTTTTGTTTCTCTGCTGCCCAAAGCAGTGTTTGGTTCTGTTGTCCCCTCTTCATTTCTTTTTCTACCTTCTGTCAGAAGTATTCCTGGGACAGTAGATGCTCAGGATCAGGACAGTCTGGTTACCATGGACTGGATACACTTTTTTGAAAGCTAACACATGGGAGAACGTTAATCATATAAAACATTAAGCTCACTTTTCCAAGCGTTTATCAGCTGTAGTGATACATCACCAGCATGTTCAGTTTACCATCAGCTCAACTCTGTGCCCTCTGTGTGTGTGTAGACAAAGAGGTTATTTCAGTAGCGTGGTCCCCAAGCAAGCCTACCACGTCTAATGGGAACAAATGATCTGTTACAAAGCTGGAGGAACGTACTGACTATGTTAGATTCCTGGAAATAAAGAAGACTGCTCTTTGTAGATGGTTGGGGGGTAATTTTCAAGGCAGGACAGAGATGGGTTATCTTTTTCTGATTTGGGAAGTCTTGATTCAGCTGCTGGGACAGAGTAGGTCTCTGTATCGATTGAATTGAATTCTGCTCCTGTCAAACAGGGTTGTTTTGAGACTCAAACTCGATGTTTGTTAGCGGCAAGGCACGATATGAATGTTAGTTCCTATCCCCATTTTTATCTCTGGATGAAAAGTTAGTGATTCTCTACAGTGTTAGTCTGGAACTAAACTAGAGTTCTCCCCCAATCCTTCAAAGGCAAGAGTTCCAAATTTTATTAAATTCAACCCCATCTTAACCTGCAGGTTAGGGTTTGGGTCTTAAGAGCTTTGGGTTTGAGCAGGTGCTAGGGACTCACACCGCCTGTCTCCACTTCCGATGATGCTAGCTGCGCCCTGGGGCTGTCCGCACCTCATTCCAGAGCCTCTGGGGCCGCTGGGCTAAGCGCATGGACTTCGTAGCTAAAGCTCCTGGGTCAGAATTCCAGCCCTCCCCTTGTGTAGCTGTGTATCTTTAGATATGCTGCCCTTCAGCTTCATCCTCCTCATTTATAAAATAGCGGTAATGCCACCAACTCAGCTCAATTACGGGGACTAGAGGAGAAGCAGGTCTCGGTGGCGCGCATGGCCCGTGTGTCTGTACGTCAGTGGTTTAAAGAAACTCATTCGGTGCAGCGCCCTGGGATGGCTTCAGGAACCCCGGCAGCGGTGGGCTTTCACCGTTGTCGTTCCCCAGCGCCCTGCTCACCTCCCTTTGGGGCCTGGCACGGTGGCGCGGGCAGGATGGCGAGGAGGCTGGCTGTCCCCAAGGGCGTGGCCCGCAGGGGAAGCGGGGCAGAAGCGCGCCTGCGCGTGGAGGCAGGCAGGGCCGCGGTGGGGGGCGAATGCGTGGCTCCAGCCCCTTCTCCTCTTGGGATGGGGCCCACCCAGCTTGGGTCTCTCAGACGTTTAGGAGAGGCGTGAGCACCCGTGTGCCTCCTGCGAGGGGATTCCCGCGCAGCTGGCCGTGCAGGCGCCCCCGCTCAGTGTGCTGTGCATTAGAAGTGCCAGCTGACCACCCCTGTGGGATCGTTCCGTGCTAAACGCATGGAAGGTGCTCAGTATTGCAGATCTGATGGGAAGCTGTTTGACATTCAGTTTAAAACTACCACATGCTTCATTCTTTTCTTTTTTTTTTTTTTTTGGACTTTACTAATTCAAAATGTGTGATCATTTGGATGCCACGAAGTGTCTGTTGATTTGTAGCCTTTTAAGGTTTTGTGTGACAGCTCTATTTCTCAGGACAGTGTAAAAACACAAGCCGAAAACCCAAGGTTCAAAAATGCCTTCAAATGATTTTTAAATTGGATATTCTAATAGTTCTTTTAAAGAAAATCAATTGTAAAATTTAATGCTTCTGTGTTAAGATAAATGATTACATGATGGTATTTAAAAATTGATTTTATTTTACTTGGTAACTATCCTGACTGTATATACTAAAAAACAGAAACTGTACACATCACCCTTATAGGCTTATACTAAACTCTTCTATTTGTGCCAATAATTTAAATTGAGCATAAAAGAAACTGCCAATTCAGTGAGCTGTCTCCATGCATTTTATATAAAATTATATTTGCTCACAGAGTCATATTCTGTCTTTTAAAACATCTGATAACCACTGCTTTGAGACACATACACACATTTATAAAATTCCTGCTCCAGAGGAGGTGATGAATATGCCCTGCTTTAGTGATATCAGCCCTACCCAAAGTGTAATTTAAAGAACTTTTTTTTTTTAATTGAGATATTCTAGGCGAAAAGGGATCCCATGGTTGAATGCCTTTAAGATACCTGCATTCTCTGCCCCCCTCAGTGTGTGTTAAACGCTTGGAGAGTCCCACCGATAAAAGCATTCCATTCCTTTTGCCTCCTCAATGAGTTCATATGACCAACAAGCCCAATGTTGTTCATTGTATGTTTGTGTTCGTAAATGTATTCATTAAAGAAACAGTTGTTCCTGGAAACTGTTAAGAACAAGCTGACTCAAATTATGTGGTATATATAAAAAGTCTTGAACTTGAGGCCCTCATTGATGCCAAGTGTAGCCAAGAAGAAAATATCACAGTCCCTGATTTCTTCTGAAGAATAGTTTTGCACTTATCTTATATCAAAGAATTCAAAGTTAAAATTTATTTTAGTTGACCATTCAGAAAATATCTCCTAAATTTGGTCTACTCCACCCTGCAAGAGGGTTTCAAAACCTGGCTATTCATGCACTTCTGTGCCACCAGTCACCCTGCCTTCTGCACCATCTATTGTTCGGGCCGGTTCACTCCTGGCCAGTGCCCGTCTCCCTGTCCGGCCCTGCATGCGTTCCATGCAGGGAGCTGTCAGGCAGGTATCAGGGCCGCCTTGTTTGCCTTCAAATATTTGTTGAATGAATAAATGAATTGGGCACCAGATATTGAATGTATCTTTTTTTCTTCAGTGTCTTTGATAAGAAAAGGGTGTTACATCTTGTTCTGGTTTGCTAATGCTGCCATTCTGCAAAACACCAGACATGCACTGGCTTTTATAAAGGGGGTTTATTTGGTTACAGAGTAACAGTCTTAAAGCCATAAATTGCCCAAGGTAAGGCATCCACAACAGGGCACCTTCACTGAAGGATGGCCAATGGCATCCAGAAAACCTCTGTTAGCTGGGAAGGCATGTGGCTGGTGTCTGCTTGCTCCCAGGTTGCATTTCAAAATGGTGTTCTCCAAAATGTTGCTCTTGGGGTGTTTTGTCCTCTCTTGGCTGCAGCTCCTCTGAAGCTCTTCTGTTTTTGAGCCACTTTATAAGACTCCAATGAACTAATCAAGTTCATTGAATGTGTAGGGCCACACCTCCATGGAAACGTTCAGAGGTCACAACCTAACTGAAGGTGTCACTCACAGTTGGGTGGGTCACATCTCCATGGAAACAACCTCATCCCAATATCCCATGAGATTGGATTAAAAGATCATGGCTTTTTCTTGGGGGACATAATATATCCAAACTGGCACACATCTCAAAAGGACTTACTGAACCTTGGCTAGATGCTCTTCTACACCCAGTGTATACTCTCTTGCTGAAGATCGTGTTTCAGTTTTCATACCAGACTTCTTTTCTTAAAGAGTGTAAAGGGACCGAGAACCTGGGGATTACTGGAAAAATAAAAATTCCAAGTGTTGGTGACAGTGGCAGTGGCTGGCTAGCTGTGCCCAAGATGGGTCTGCAAAGCCATTTTAACATGCTGGATGCTACTTTACACCTCTTAAAGGACTACTTAACACATCTGTGTCTTTAAAAACCATGTAAATCATAGTTTGATGTGTTTTCAGCTTTGTGGACCTTTGGGTCCCAATTGGTCTGCCTCTTCTTCCGGAACACTGTTTTCTCCGAGAGCACAAGCGCCTCCTGTTTCTTGCCCCCCTTTAGCCTAATTGGTGGGGCGGGATGTGTCTCCCAGAGGTACCACCTGACTCCAGTCCTATTGGCAGGAGCTAGTCCTTTTCATAAAGCAGCATTCTGAGTTTAGCCTTGTTTGTATCACTCGGTACAGTACAGTGTTGACGTGCAGATGTCCTGTGTGGTGGAAAGTGGTTGGTTTGCAGAGATGGTGCACGTTGGAAACACTGCAGGACTCATTCATGTTACTTGATGTTGCGAACAAGTTGAGACTTCAAGAATATAATTAATTATGTAATTAAATAAGCTAACTCTTTAAGCAAGAAAGTGCCGATGCCTCTTGGAAGAAAAGCACTTGAGATGGATAAAAAGGTTCATCTTCTATATTTTTTTCCTTTTTTTCTAATGACCCGAAAAGCTTGTGTCTTGGCTCAGCTTGTGCTCTGGAGCGTCGCAGGTCACATGTGTGAAAGGAAGAGAGAGCCATCTGCACTTCTCCCACCCTGGCTCTCCTCTGGTTAAGTTTGTATGTTGTGCATGCTGCTGTTTGTGGAAGGTTCTGCTGAATATGTTCTGTGGGAACAAGGGAGTTAAGGATAAAAACAGTTATCTTTAGCTTTCTTTTTTGGACAAAGAAACACACACTTTGGATCATTCATATTCATAGTTTAAATATCAGATGCACTGAATAAGTTCCAAAAGTTCGTGGCGCAAGCCTTATGTATCCCATATTATTCATCATTATGGAATGACGATAGAAACTGTGTCAGGCAGACAATCCTGTAGGGTGTATTTTCAAATACCTTTGGAATCTAACATTCTCCACGTTTGCTCTAATAAACGAGAGGTTTTCGGAATGCTCTGTATGGTAATATCAGACATTAATGGCGTTGATTACCTGTCAGGCAGTGGGGATTGATGGGGAAGTGTCCACTGTAAAATTAAATATCATTAGAGGAGACTGCAGCACGTATCCGGGGTGGGAGGGGGTTTGGGGGGCCCGACTGGCCTGGTAGACTTTATACCGGGTTTTTTTCCCCCACATGATTAAGGCAGGCCATCTGTTCTTTGTTAAATGTTTACAAAAACAGCTTTTCTCTAAAAGATTTAAGGAGATGTGGGTCTGGTAAACACTATAATATTTCTGAGCACCTTTTTCACCCTGTTTCAAATTGTACCAAAACATAATTCTGCTGCATAGCAAACAAGATTAATACCTTTTTGTGTTTAATCTTTGCTTGTTCCTTTTTTAAGGAAGATTAGATTCTTTACTGAGATACTAATTTATGGCTTCATTTATTACTAAAAGCAGTATCTAAAATGATCTGCATGCTAAAGTGTACAGATAAATTTTTGATCTTCTATTATGTTATGTGTATGTGCTTTTGCTAATTCATGGCCATATAGCAGGGATCTCTCACTGGAAACTGTGCTCTGTGACTGGAGTCAGTGCCGTGGAGATTAAAGAAAGGGGCATGTACCTGGAATTAACTCACCTTTCTCCTTTTTAACCATTGGTTGCTTGTAGACTTTCCTCTTTCCTTCTCATTCCAGGAACAGCTTTTTCTTCCATTTCCTGAAAAATAGCTTGTCCCAAATAAGCTTGGTCTCTGTGTCCCTTACAAAAAGACATGGCATTTCCTTTTTAGGTACATTCAGAAGTAGTTTTGAATAACAATATTTACAGTTAACTTGTTTTTTAAGCAACTTAAATGTAATAAGCCAATTAAATCAGAGCCCATTAATTTTTAGGTAATGATAATTTGGACAGTGCCCAGGTGGAGGTGTTTTGTTTTTTTTTTTGGCGTGTGGTTAGCTGTGTTGTCCCATAATGTGCTCCGTAAACTTATTTCCATGGGTTCTTCCTCAAACTTGGATCCTTGCTTCTCTCTTTTCCTGTAAGTCTTTATGCTTTTCCAGGTTCATTCCCTTTCAACTATGAAAAGAAAGCGAACTATTTTTAAGATTTTTTTACGACTGTAGGATTTTGGAAAAGACTTTGAAAATCATCTCACTCACACCCTTCATTTTGCTGATGGGGAAACTGAGCCCCAGATGGGTGAAGTGGCTTTCCCCAAGTAGTACACTTAGAGGCCAGGGTCAGGGCTTGAATTTTAATCTCTCAACATAGAGTTCTCAGCTCTGTTACCCTGCAGCAGATTGAGAGTTGAATATAGGTTACTTTTTAGTAACCATGGCAGATTTTAGCAGGAAAGTATAACCATTCTCTTTTCAATTGCTTTTTTATTTTTTATTTTTAAAATGTCTTTTGGAAAGCGCATGAAACCTGCGAAGTCTTTCCCAGGGTGTGTGAGATTCTGGAAATTGACGGAGCCCAAAGAGCACTTGCTGGGCTGCATCCATCCTTGTGTGGCCTTGGGTGGACACATCACTTCCTGGAACTTTACTTCCTTTCTGGAAGATAGGGAAATGATCACCTTGTCCTGTGAAAGTCAGGTGGGCTAGTCTACCTCGCTCAGCACAGGACATCAAATCCGTAAACACCTGTGGTCCTGGAATGGAAAGTATCAATACATACGTCTCCTTTAAAGCAAACTCCCAGCCCCTGACCGCCTGATGATCAGCCAGGGGCTGGGACCCTGCTGGCCGCTCTCCTTTCATGGGCATGGTGCGTGGGCATGTGGGCTCTGGAGCCAGTGCTCTGAGGCCAAGCTCATTCTGTCACTTGCCATCCATATGTCCTGGGGCAAGATCCTGCATCTTAGAGGGTCACTGTCCTCACCGATACAATTAGAGCAATCACCAAACCCCATTCCTAGGGCCACTGTGACGATCAAATGGTATGAGGGTGTAAAGCGCTTAGCAGGTACCTTCGGCAGTAAGACTGGCCAGCAGACACCAGCAGGTGTTGTTGGCATTGTGGCTGCTTGTATTTCAGTTGCTCTGAGTGTCAGGAGATGCACAAGAGAAAGGCAGAGGAGTGACATTTGCAGAGTTAACATTTGCTTTTCAAGTATTTCATTGCATGGTAAAGATCCACTGGCCATAACTGACTTAGGCGAGGCTCATCTTCCTCTGCGCTAGTTTGGATCTGAGCTGTGAGGCCGCATGGCACAGGGCCCCTTCCACTGATCCCACCGACCGCCAGCACCCACTCACACTGTTGGCATTTGTTCCCGTATTCTAGATGTTCTCTGGCTGGTTCCCAGTGAGGAAAATGTGAAGTTTTAAAAAGTTAAGAAAAATACTGTCCACATTTCATACCTGTACAAGAAATTTAACCAATCCAAAATCATTAAGTTTGGATATGTACTTTTTTTCTCCTTAAACTTTCTTTTGAAATAATTTCAAATTTACATGACATTTGCAAAAATAATACAAAACTCATTCAGAGAACGCACCCACCACCCAGATACCCACATCCACCAATTTTAACACTTCGCTGCATTTGCTCTATCAAGCCATCTGTCTGTCGATATCTGTCTATCCATCTATTTTCTAGATACATTTGAGAGTAGGTTGTATACATCATTCTCCTTGAACATGTAATATTTCATGTACTTTTCCTAGAATGATTGTATATGTGCTTTTAATTTGACATTTTAATGAAAAACATCAGAAATGAACTGTATTATTTAAGATTTATGTATCATGTTCATGCTTTTAATTTCTTACTTTCACAGTTCAGAACCTTGCCATGTTAAGAACACTTGTTCTTTTCGAAATGGCTAAATTAATGAATCTTTAATTTGAGTCCCCATTCCCAACTGGGGAAAAGAATTCTGCTTAAGTTTATTCTTTGTGGTTTTAGCATTTGCTGCTATTTTGTTATTCACCACTCTCCATATAGGCTGTCAAAAAAGTGGACAGTATTCTTCAGCCGAATGAGAATTTTTTTCTTCCTTCGTGGAATTTTTTACTATATTATTAAATTGCTATTTTTTACTCTGTTTATTAAAAAAAAAAAACACCTCTCCTTGATATTAAGGAATTATTATTTTTTTTGAATAAGAGAAAACGATTGATTCCATAGTTAACTAGTTGATAAAATACCTGCTGGCCTGAGTGCAGAATAAGTTTCAGAATCTTTAGCTGTTAGCTCTCAATTCCTTCCTTCTCTACGGAGAGTAAACTAACTTCCATTCCCATTTGTGTCTCTTAGCATTCTCCATCGGAGCCCTTTCTAGAGAAGCCAGTGCTGGATGTGACTCAGGTTAGTGGGCCGAAAGCTCAGCTAGCGAAGAGTGACAATTATCTGCCGTCCAGAGAGCAGCAGCCGCAGCAAAAGAAGAAGAAAAAGAAAAACAACCACATTGTTGCAGAGGATCCCAGTAAAAGTTTCGGTGAAGATGACTTCCCTGGTGGGGTTGACAACCAAGAACTAAACAGGAACTCACTAGATGGATCCCAGGAAGAAAAAAAGAAAAAGAAAAGGCCTAAGGCAAAAAAAGATCCGAAGGAACCGAAAGAACCCAAGGAGAAAAAAGAGCCCAAGGAACCCAAGACCCCGAAAGCCCCTAAGATCCCCAAAGAGCCAAAGGAAAAGAAAGCAAAAACTGCCACGCCAAAACCCAAGTCCAGCAAAAAGTCAAGGTAGGCTGTGGGCAGACACAACCCCGGAAAGACACAGTGGGTCACTGGTGGAGATGAGCAGACGGAGCCTGTGGAAACGGGCGGGGGGCAGGGGGGCATTTTGATTGTTATCATGGTTGAGTTTCTTTCCCTAATATCCAAATTTAAAAAGTTAAGGTTTTTGACTGCATTATGAAATTTAGAACTCAGGGATTATGAACTGTTAATTTGGATGATAGACTTCAGAGCCCTTCCTGGATAAAAAGACATTTGCTATTTAAAAAATTGCTTTCTGGTATTTTTGTGGAATTTTACCATTTGACAACTAGAACCAAGTTACCAAGTTAACAGCGTAATTATTGGCAAGCTTAGATAATGCAAAACTGTTTTCAGGGGTAATGCAAAGCTGGGAAGGAAGGATGAGAGCAGAGAGAAAGGTCACCCTGTCTCCCTCAGCGTTTCAGTCCTGCTTCCAGAAGTGGAAACGGGATTAATTATCTCCACCCGGTGGAGTGAGCCTTCCAGGGGCTGAGCTGCAATCCTGGTGGGCAGCCACGAGAGATCAGACAGCGGCTGTCCA
Source organism: Bradypus variegatus (assembly GCA_004027775.1). Taxonomy (NCBI): domain Eukaryota; kingdom Metazoa; phylum Chordata; class Mammalia; order Pilosa; family Bradypodidae; genus Bradypus; species Bradypus variegatus. Next base: position 16,595 of record PVKY010004962.1, read on the forward strand.
CTGATATGCATTCAAGGGGAGCACGAATTTTAGGTTCTAGGGAGTGGGCTTCCTTCACTCCCCTCCAAACTTCCCCCACCAGCTCTCTGCCCCCCACCCCAAAGGCAGATTTACTCAGTTAGAAAAGCTGAGAGGAGAAGACATTGAAGACTAATTTTTTCATTTGTACTGAACATTTCTTACAACTGTTCTGAACCCATTCCAAACATCTGAATCTATTTTTCAGAATATGGCTCAAGTTAGAATATATTGTTTCCAGATGGAAGTATGGTCAGACTTGGTTAATCTGAACCTGTTTGCAAACTCCATTAGGAAACATACTCCACCCCTCGCCCCTCACCCCCACCCCCCACATGCATATGCATGAGCGTGCATGCACACACATACATGGACACACACATGCAGGCACACACGTGTTCACATGCATGCAGATGTGCAACACTCACACGCTCAGCCTGCAGTTGATGGCCTTGGCGTGAACTTTCTGAGATTGTGGGCCTCTAAACCTTTCACCTGTAGACTTTCTTGTGTGTGCATGTGCCGGCTCACAAAGAGAGGAGATGAATTCTGTGACCAGAGAGATGCTGTGGCAAAGCACAGTGGAAGAACCAACTTGGACTTTCGGTTCTCCTTAACAATATCTGAACAACCCCAAACACATTATTCTGCAACATTTTGAAGTTTGCACTATAGTCATTTAAAATTTTTTTACTGTCAGTACCTTTAATGGTACCAGAATAACCAGATTATATTCAGTAACTCAATCTTACAAGTCACTGAATATTTGCATTCACTTACAAGCTTTCTTTGATGGCTTGGTATGTGGTCTCTTAATTGAAAACCATTTTTTCCCCATTACTCTTCTAAACTCACAGCCCGTTATAAAATCCCTTTTTCATTTAGTGAAGAAATATTTTATTCAGTGCTCGCTGTTTCTTGGTGCAGTCCTGAGTGTTAGAGATGCTGTTGCAACCCAGCTTAGCCCCCGGACTGAAAAACATGCTGGGCACGGAGTTAGACACGAGTTTCGTAGGACTGACTTACAGGAGGTGATTTTTTTTCCATGGTGGTGGCAGCAGGCCGGGAAAGATGGAAGATAAGTGCCAGGCGGTGATTTTTACGGGTTAGAACAAGGAGGGTGTGCGAACAGTTTGGGCAGGATCTTGTGACACAAGGGTGTGGAGATTGTTATCAACTGTGATCAGGGGAGGGGAGTTTCAATGCTTTGTTAACAATACGTTTTTTCCTCCCCTGGGGAGGTCTGGTGGCTTTTAAAGTCTTCTCTTGGTCAAGTGAAATCACTATGGAGGGGAGGGGGCCTGGGCCCTGGGTCCCCACAGATGCGATGGTGAGCAAGGTTTCAATCTGTCTTATCAGGTGGTTTTTTAAATATATAATTGCCCTAGCTCTAAAGTAGTGTGCTTTTGCTAGGAAGGGTGTGTGTTTCTTTCTCCTATGGAGAAAGAAATTGAAGCCAGTCTGAAAAAGAATGTAGTCTTTTTTCTTTCCTTTCCTTCCCTTCCCCTTCCCCTTCTCCTTCCCCTTTCCTTCCTTTCCTTTCCTTTCCTTTCCTTTCCTTTCCTTTCCTTTCCTTTCCTTTCCTTTCCTTTCCTTTCCTTTCCCTTTCCTTTCCCTTTCCTTTCCCTTCCCTTCCCTTCCCTTCCCTTCC
>PVKY010004963.1:0-18265 GCA_004027775.1 Bradypus variegatus
ATCACTTCCTAAAATAGTATGACCGAAAATTTATTTGCTCAGTGAATCAGCACACACCTCTCTGAGCTTATAATAATAATTACTTGGAAATAATGAACTTGACATCCACTTTGCAGTAACAAAGCTTTTTGTTTCTTAGGCATAAAGGGAAGACAAAGTTTCACTTTACCCTCTTTCATTTTCTGCTTTTCCCAGAGGAAGGAGGAAATGATTCAGCTTCCTCTAAGTACTGGCCATCCCCATTTCTGAAATTTATTTTTACATACATGGGGAGGATCCTATATTCATTCAGCACATATAAGGCATATACCACGTGCCAAGTACTTGAGACAAATCTACATAACACACTATCAAATTTATTGTTAGATATGTTTCTTCCAAATTTGTTTTTAACATTTTCATTTGGTATAAAACCATATTTGCAACAATCATTTAAATTTAATTTGATATAACTTGTGCTTCATGCAAGCTCACTTGTCTGTAATTTTCCCATCACTGAGTTCCCTATCTTTAGGTCAGCTAGGGTTCACTTTTGAGCTTTTTTCAGAGAACTGTCTTTGATACCTACTTTGCTTCTGTCTTAGTTTTTATTTCAGCAAAATTATAATATATATGTGTGTGTGTGTGTGCGTGTGTGTGTGTGTGTGTGTGTATATCACATTCCATTTCTGAAAGGGTAAGTGTGAGAGGCATGTTCTTAATGGGTTGGCTTAAACAACAGGAATTTATTGGCTCACAGTTTCATAGGCCAAAAGTCCAAAATCAAAGGATCATCAAGATGATGGTGGCCGAAAACTAGAGCATTCTGCTGTTGGCTGCAGACAATCCTTGGGCTTTCCAGCTATCCTGTCACATGGCAATGTCCTCTCTTCTCCCTTCCAGGTTCCTGCTGATGTCTGCCTTCTCTGACCTGGCCTCTGGTTTCTTTTGTTTATAAGGCCTCCAGAAATCAGGATCACTCAACTTCAGGTGGCCAGACCTTAACTAAAATAACATCTTCAAGATAGTCTATTTACATAGAATTATATAGAATGGGAGTTAAGAACATGTTTCCTACACTTACCCTTTCAGAAAAGGAATGTGATACACACAGACACATATATATTATAATTTTGCTGAAATAAAAGTCTTATATCAATCTTTGCCTCACCTATCCCTATAACCTATACTCGTTTAAACTTTATTATAGAGAAGATATCATAGAGAAGTATGATTTTCCCCTTGCAGGCCACCTAATTTTCTCCCTAAATGCTTTGGAAGTATTTGTAATTTAGAAATATCACCAGGATATGCACAAATTTTTTTCATTAATATAGATGAGTGCTGCATTAGCTTTTCTATAGAGCCCCTAGCTCAGGCAAGTTTTATTCTATTATATATTTGAATGTTACTCCCATCCTTTTGCTCTGGTCTCTTTTTTAGAAACCTCAATTACCTCTGTTTAATCACTACCCTCTGCTCCTCAGCTGCCTTTCTGTCATTATTTTTAATTCTTTGTCCTCTATGTTCTGAAAAGGGTGTTCTCCATTTTTCTGCTTCAGGGTCTTTACAATAGCTACTCTGTTTTTCCCTTACTTACTTATCCTAGAGTAAGGTGAGCGTACTCTGTTTTAGTGTTTCCTCCACAATCAGAAAGGCTAGGTTAACCTATTTCTCCTGATTGTCCTTGGGATCTTCCACTCAGGTTATGATCCAGAAGGCTGGTTGATGTAAATGTATATTTCCCATTCAGCCTGAAGTAAACATTATGCAATGGGAGCCAAGGGCATTCCCAGCAGAGAAATGTCTTTGCACAGCTTCTTCCCAGTGTTGATGAAACTGCAAAGCCTTCAGCTTTCTGCTTCTGGCTTGTTATTTGCCAGGCCTCCATGCCAGGTAACAGCTGTGCCTCTGCCCGCCCCCTTCTTGGTCTTGCTGCCAGTGGAATCGGGCACAAGCCTTTCCACTCTGGTGGATGCCTTCCCTGTAGCTGCTGTGTGAAACCAGCTGCCTCCCGGTGCTGCTAATTTCAGCTCTCTGGGCTGCAGAAGTGGAACAGAAACCCAATAGTGTGTTCTATGTGACCCCATGACACAATGTGTACTGCTCCAGCCTGTACTCCACAGATTGGGCATGTTAATGGGGTTCTCCCAAGGTCTCCTCCACTGCCTCTGCATCCCAGTGAAGCTCCCCCTGTTGTGCTGTATTTCCACTTACGATAGCAACAACACTTAAAAACCCTGGAGATTCTCTTTGCCACTAACTGATGCTGATCTGCAAGTACAAAACGAAATCTGCCATGTATATTTTAAATCGTGTATTCCAATCAGCTTAACATACCTAACATACTAGAAAGCATATTAGAGCACTGTACTGCAATGGAGTTGGTTCTTGGTGCACGAGAATATTCTCCCCTCAGAACAAGTGACAAAGCTGGAAAGTTGTCTTTCTCTTTCTCTGCCAAAGTGATCTTAACTTCCACCTAGTCCTAAACCCAACTGAGGTGTCCTAGGTCAGAAATCCATAGCCCAGCCCTCTGCAAAACACCGACAACCCTTTGCAATAGTAACTCGCACTTTAGGAGTTTGCAAAGAGCTTTGTACATAAGCTATTTCACTTGCTTCTCAGGAAGACAGTATGGCTATTACCTCTGTTTCATTAATGGTAGGAATATGCTCAGCACCATTTGTAACTCCGCCCCACAGACATCCTTTGCCCTGGGCATCCTCTAACAAATTCCCAATCACTTGAGTCCCCCAGACTCTTCCAATCTACCTCCCAAACTTCTTCAGTCTTGCAAGCTCTCTGCTTCCAATTCTTTGGATCCTATTCTTACTCCCTGCCGGCTCCTTGGGTGGGGCATTTCAGCCTCCCCTTGCTTGCTGCCTGCTCTTCTCTGATCCAGGCCCCTCCACACCCCCTCAGCTGTAGGCCAGCTCTGCTTGCTCCCATGCCAAACCTGGAAACTCAGTCAGAGCAGAGCCCTGGACTACCTGATTACCTAGGAAAGGATGACAATTATAGATGAGGAAATTAGACTCAAGAGGAGGCAGAACACACAATGCATATATGTTCTGCCAGGCCAGGAAGCCCAGTTTTGAACTGCAACCAAGTCTTCTACTGAGAGTGTGACCTCAGATAAGTGTTTTAATCTTTTTAAACCCCTAAGCCTCAACTACAAAAGAATATAATAAAAATAATACATTCCCCCTCCACTGCTTTTTACAACTATTAAACGAGATGGATATAAGTTAAGTGCTTATCATCGTGCTTGGGACCTGGTAAGCTGTCATAAATATTAACCATCATTATTACTATTATTAATCAGATCAAAGAAAGAATAAGTGGCAGAGCTAGGAGTTAAATCCTTCTCCGTCACTTTACTTCATTTTTAATAGCACATAATTATAGAAAATTAGTTTATGATAGTAGACAGAAATTGCCACTAAATAGCTTTGACTAAATGTGGGGATGCTTGATTACTTTAACAGATTACTAGAAGTCAGAAGAATATTACTTTTCCTCGATAAATTATACTTAGCCATTTCTATTATTTTATTAGACTTCTCTGACTGTGAGCAATAAAGAAAATCTCACTGCCGATAGGTGACTTCAAACACATTTTATTTTGTCTTTGTTTTGTAAGCAAATACACATTAATTCCAAGGACTTTCTCTGTAGACTCATGATAGCACACCGCTAAAAGTATTCTAGGGGGAGTTTTTCTCTCCTACAATCAAGCTCTGGAATCACTGCACATGGTCATTTATTATCATATGCAATTTTACAATAGCTTCCTTGGAAGCTGAACATGGATTAAATATGGCCCCTGACATAGGGTTACTTCAGGATTTTTCCTGAGTAATAATATCCCTTTAGTGTGCATGGTCAAAAGGCAGGCTTTCAAAGTAGCCCACAACACATGTGCCAAGGTCCACCCAGTAATTACATGTGTAACACTTCCATATTAGCACTTCCAGTTTTTCCTCAATAGTTTTTTTAATCCTATTTGATGGACAAATTGGTCATGGTGTTTATTGTAGGCCACAATTTTTATGGATTTTGACAGATTATCTTTTGATAGTTTCCAGCAGACACTGCTATAGGAGAGGTGATGTGTGTTTGCTCAGAAGCTACACTTCTCTTACATCTGGGAAGCTTTTAAGACATGCTTCCAGGTTTTCTGGCAAGGAGATAAACTCTGGGGCAGCTAGAGCTCTGAATGGATCCAGACAATCTCTCTATATAAAATGCTTAGTTATTGTTCCTCAGGGTTTAGCAGGGGTAGTTTGCACTCCGTTATCCAAAGGTTCAGCTGGGTGTGCTTTTAATCTGATCATTCTGAAAATGACCTTTAAAAGACATAAAATCCATGGCAAATTGGACATTAGGCAAACAAATGTAATCTAGATAGCAAAATAGCTACTCTGGGCCAGGGACTATGATAAATGCTTCACATTCATGAGCTCATTTGATTCTCATTATGACCCTGTCATGTGGGTGCTATTATTAAACCCATTTAAGACGAGGAACCTGAGACTCAGAAGGGTTAAATAATGTGCTAACACGAATCTGGCAGGCAAGCTGAGGGGGAGGACTTACCCAAACTCCCTGATCCGGGGACCCCAGCCGTATTTGCCCTCCTTTCTTCTGATTCTGGAACACACCAAAACAAATTCCACATTAGGGTCTTTGCCGACCTGTTGCCTCAGCTGTGAAGACTCTTCTCACGGATGGCCTCTTTTTGTCCTTCACAGGTCAATGTAAATATTCCATGCTTGGAGAGGGCTTCTTTTTCACACAGGATGCTCAGAGTTGTCTCAAACAGAGGGCAAGAAAGCCAGGGTATTTACCCATCAGCTCCCATCAGTCACCGGTTGAGGGCTGCCCCTGGGGGCTCCCCAGGGGCTCCCGAGGCCTGCTCCCAGCATAAGCTGGGTATGCGCCTGCCGCCAGAGGCAGAGAGTTGCTGATGGGGCTGTAAGAAGTTAAGCCCTGAGGAAAGCAGGTTTCAAGGTTGATTGATCTAGGGGTTCACTGATTTACTCAAGAACCAGATAATTTCCTTCTCTACACTCAGCTATCCACAGAGTCTCAGGAGGATTCACTCAGGGACCACAGGCCGACTGCCAGAAACAAACGGGCATATTGCGTCCTTGTTCACATCATGAAAGAGAGACAGAACTCTTCTTTTTAAGTGCAGAAAACTTCCCAGATGACCAGAAAACTCCCCTGCTCATCGCATTGGCTCAAACTGGGTCATATGGCCACTCCTGAGCAAATTTCTGTTGCCAGGACAGTGCTATATGCTGATTGGCTCAGGCCCCGATGCTTAGACCAATCACTAGAAAGGGTGGGGGTGTGGCGTGACTATGACCAGGTGATAATAATTAGGGCCCAGAGCCGAGGCTGGGTCTCTCAAGTCATCCCTGATACGTGTGGGTAATTGAGAAGCCATTTGCTTAGAAGGAAGAAGGCCATCAAGTATCCGCTTCATGTAGCATCCCTGCCGCCATCTGAAGACTTTCCTAGGTCTCGGGCATTGTTAATTGCCTAGGCAAACAACTACACCTCCTCTGATGATCCCTCTGAAGGAGCCACCCTACCCCTACCCCTACCCCATTGATTTAACTTGTCCTGATTTTATTTACATCATCGTGCTTATCACTATCTGGTATATTCTTGTTTAATTATTTATTCACTTTGTCTGTTTTCACCACTAGGAAATAAGCTCCAAGCCCTCATCCATAAAATAATGTCTAGAACACAGTGATGCTTGATAAATGTTTGCTGAATGAACTCATGAACTAATAAATGAATCAGTCTATAAATACTGCTTTTACTGCACAAAGCCAGGAGGTGGGAAATAGGTTTGCTGAAGCCATCTGTGAGGGGTCCCTCAGTCCCTGGCAGTGCTGGGTGAGAGTGAGCCTGGGAGAGAGCTAGCAGAGGGGAATCCTGCTGCCCAGGTGTGGGGTTTGGGCCAGGTGAAACAAGTCAGCTTATTCCTACTGGATATTCCTGGTGAGGAGGGGCTGGAGCTAGGGTGGAGCAGGGTAAAGGCCATTCCCCCTTCTTTGGAAGATGAAGTAGCTGTTTAAGAGGCTGAACAGACAATTCAGGGGAACATTGATGGGCAGTGGGCTCCCATGCCCCAGAATGACATACTGAAGTTCCATGCCCATACCCACACCCCAGCCATTTATGCCCTCAGACCACTTTGCTTCCTAAAAATGCTAGATTTCATCCAGGCCAAGAGGAGATGCTGCAGAAATGTACACAAACAGCACAGATCCCACTGGCCTGGACAAACTGACCACTGTGAACATGTTGAAGATCTAACCCATTAATCACTACCAAAGACACTAACCATTTCAAACACACTGGTCACTCTAGACAGAATGATCATATCCAAAGCATGGTTCTGCCTGGCCACGTGGACTGGTACAGATGCACTGACCACTGTCAGAATACTGATGCCTTGGACAGCAGTAGTGGTCTCCAACTTTCTATAAAGGGGAGCATTAGAGGTGACAACCTGGTCAGAGATGAAGCTAAAGAAATGCCAATGGACTGTAGCGGGCATGCCATTTTTACATAGAGAGTATGTTATTTGGGGTTCCAAATCTGGCATTATTACACACATTGACACCCTGGAATTCTGATTACTCTATACACATGTCAAGCCTGAGTCAGCGCACACTTTCTGCTCACCGATAATACTCTGGATACAATGCTTTATTTTTGCAGTCTGTGGTCTCCTAAACAATGAGCTATTGCTGGCCCCTTGCACTCTACCCCAGCCCCAGTATTTTCTAGGATATTGCTCTCTTGATTTAGAAGAATTGATGCCACTAGGGGAACAGGGAAGAAAAAACTCTCTGCCTTAGAAAGCAGTACCTATACAGTAGAAGAAAAGCTGCCTAGAATACTGGTTTGTAAAATCCTTGCATTCAAGGAGGCAGATGAGGTCTGGGATGGAACTTCTCCTTCCAGATTTTCTGCTGGGCATATGGAGTCTCTTTTTGTTGGCACAGCTTGGATGGGCCATCTACTGCATGTTAGAAGCAGATCCATTATCCTTGTAGGTTGCTAAAATTTCTCCAACATTCTGGCCCTACGTTGAATAACAGCCCCAACTTTTAATGCTGCTTTTTCCTTTGCTTCATAGCAATTATATGGAGGGCTGTAGGCATGGACTACAAGAGAATCTATTGGATTTCCCAAACTGAGATCTTTGATACAAACAAATATATTCTAAGAAGTTCTTAATTTTCAAAGATATGTTCTCCTATCATCTTGAAAGAAATAGTCCTTTGCCCTGTTCCTTTTAATGTGTATATTGGGTTTTCATTCTTTTAACCCAGCCATTTGTTTTGATTGTTAATTGAGGTATAACTTAGAAACAAAAAAGTTCAATCAACTTAACTGACCAACTCAGTGAATATTGTCATATGTGTACTCACCTCCTACATCCATGGATAGAATATTTCTATCACTGGAGAATTATCCCTTGTACCCTGTCTCTTTTACTACCCTCTCCCACAAATATAACCACTACTCTAACTGCTAGCACCATAGGTGATTTTGAGTCTCAGTAACCCTTGTTAAATTTTTCTAGAGATATAGTATTCCAGGCTTCAGGGCACTGCAATTTGTTTGCCTTGACTTCCTATTATAAAAACTAGTATATTTGAAAAGAGAGGCTCCCATGGTGACAAAAGACAGAAGGGAGGCTCCAGACTTGGGCTAATCTATTCATTTAGAGCAGTGGCTCTCAATAATTTTTGGTTGTCACAATGGAGGGTGACAGTGGGGAGTGCTACTGGCATCTAGTGTATAGAGGTCAGGAGTGCTGCTAAACATTCCACAATGCACAGGAGACAACCCCCAACAACAAAGAATTATCCGGCCCCAGATGTCAAAATGCCAAGTTGAGAAACTGATTTAGAGGATGGCTACCTTTAAATAAGGGTTGATTAAGATCTCTTCCTGTCATCTTTCAGCATCTTTATACAGTTTTGATTCAAAGTGTGGGCATGTGGTATGTAGTTCAAAAATATGATTCTTAATCCAACTTCATCAACGATATTTACTGGAAATTTCATCCAAAATTTGACTTGCTGTCTTTCCTTTTAGTTTTCTCCTCTGTTGCCAGTTTGTGTCCTTTCTGTGTATCTTGTCAGAGTACTATAACAGAAGTTGGGAGAAGTGGTGTCAGGCACACTAGCCTGATACAGTAATTACCCAGAACACACTATGTGTAACATTTATATTAAAAGTGCAATGGATATCAACATTACTATCTTTTTAAAAAAGTGATTTTATGACTAGGAATTAGGGAACAATTTAACCTTTGGGAATACCAAGAGAGCAGATGAAATTGAGCAAATTGCTTTCTTGACTGTCGCCTAGCTTTTTCCAAGGAAAGGCTATTAGCAAAGTTCTCTTTTAACACTGTATTATCGATCAGGTTCTCAGGGAAATTTGCTAGCTCTGCAAAGTAGGTCAGACTCACAATTTTTAAGACCACTATACTTTTTTACCTCTAAAATAACAAATGCTGCAATCAAGGGCAATGCATTCCAATTTCCTCTCCTGGATTTTAAGCAAAAGCACCTCTTGAGCCTTGTTTTCATTAATATATAAATTGCACAATTTTGTGAAAAATACAATTAGAAGAAAAGGCTTGCAGAGACCATGACAGTTTTGCTTTATGTCCATTTAGTCAAACAATAAAAATTTTACTGGAAAATTCCCATATTCTCTTTGCTCTCATTCAATGGCAGATTCTTCATAGAATAAGACCTTCTTTATTAGGCATCATTGGGAAGTGAGGTATTTCACATAAGCAAAATTTTCAGTTAAGTGAAACCTAACCTTCTATTTTTGTTTATTTTTTTAAAGCATGGAATTTCCTATTTCTACCAATAGAAATTTTACCCATGCTTTAAAGCCCATTCTCTTCCTTCATAAGAAGCTTTTCTTATTGATTTAATCATAAAGAATCTCTTCCTACTCAGAATTGCATTTCCAAATGTTGCAGCTACATTGAGGGTCACTCCAAGGACTTGTAAATACAATAAATGAGTTTGCTCCCTCAGATAAACTATCAAACCAACATATGATGGACAGAAATGAAGATAAAGAACAACATTTTAACAAGTATTACATTAGTCAATGCATTCAAGCAGTTGGAACAGCCTAGCATATCATAAGCCCTTGTGCCAGTTTGAATGTATTATGTCCCCCAAACGCCATTATCTTTGATGTAATCTTGTGTGGGCAGACGTTATCAGTGTTGATTAGATTGTAATTCTTTGAGTGTTTCTTTGGAATCTGCCCCACCCAGCTGTGGGTGATGACTCTGATTTGATAATTTCCATGGAGGTGTTGCTCCGCCCATTTGGGGTGGGTCTAAGTTGATCAGTGGAGTCATATAAATGAGCTGACATAACAGAAGGAACTCAGTGCAGCTGTGAGTGACGTTATGAAGAGGAGCAAGCTTGCTAGAGAGGAACATCCTGGGAGAAAGCCATTTTGAAACCAGAACTTTGGAGCAGATGCCAGCCATGTGCCTTCCCAGCTAACAGAGGTTTTCCAGACACCATTGGCCATCCTCCAGTGAAGGCACCTGATTGCTGATGTGTTACCTTGGACACTTTACGGCCTTAAGACTATAATTGTGTAGCCAAATAAACCCCCTTTTATAAAAGCCAATCCATTTCTGGCATTTTGCATTCCACAGCATTAGCAAACTAGAACAGCCCTAAACAAATATTAGTACTGTAGTTATTGATTTTATTTATTGTAATTAAACAACATTGACTGCTCCTAGAGAATAATACTTGATTGTAGCAGAAAAGAATGTGCCCATCAGATGGAGGATTGGCTATCATTGGGAGTCCAGAATGAGGAAATGCTAGAGGCAAATATTGCCTGGACCAATCCCAGTAGTGTCTATAGGTGAGGATGTCAGTACCAGGAGATATCCTATCTGACCCATGGGTAGGTATATCCCATATGGTAGAGGGGTGATTCCAGGAACTGATCTCTTTTCTCTTTCACATTCTGTGCTCATTGAGCAAGATTACAATAAGCTGGTGTTCCCTGTTGAGAGGCTTCACAGAAACTACATACCATATGGACTGATGTGCGGATATATTTTCTCAAAAAACAGAATTAAGTGGCATTCAAAGGATAATCTGGCTTTCTTTGTGGTGTATCCATGGACACAAGTTGACACTTGGAGGGCAAGTTTGGACCCTTTGCCTCTTCTAGTCCCCCTATGAATTGATAATTTGGTTTTCTACTTCAGGCTCCATGAGTTTAGTTTTTGTGAGTCTATTCCTGAAAAGTCGTCCTACTCAGTGAGCTAACAAATTGGGTTTCTGAGCCTGTCCTATTGGCTGGGATTAATTCATCCAGGCTTCTGGGAGAAAGCATAAGGTAACATCCCTCCTCATTGCCAGGTACAAGTTATTACTTCTACAAGTCAAGCTTTCACAGAATAATTTTTAATGCCATATATTACAGATATTCATATACTTGATAGCATTCAGTTGTAAACTCCCTTGAAAGCAGTAATTATTCATTAGTTAATATATGAAGTGTTAATGAGGGGGTGGAAATGGATATTTTTATACATTCTTAGTGGGCATGCCAATTGGTAAAGATATATGTAGAGAAGAATTAGGAAGTATCTATCAAAATTTAGTAAGTGTATATCCTTTGACCAATTCCACTTTCATAATCTACTTTAAGAAAAAGTTTGCACATGTGTACAAGGAAATGTATATAAGGATGTGTGCTCACATTGTTTATAATAACAAAAATTCGAGGCACACTACATGTCCATCAATACAATGGACAGCTAATGATAGTATACCCATTCTGTGGAATACCAGTCAGCAATTTAAAGAATGAAGTAATTCTAATGTCCTAGTATGAAACATCTCTAAGCCAAATTGTTGGGAGATAAAAAGCAAAACACATGCAAAATAATGTGTATTGTATGATCTTATTCATATAAACAAAAAAAATCACACTGTGATTCCATACATCTACTCTGGGTACATTACACATGCAGGGATGAATAGAAAATTTTGGAGGGGTAGACCCAAAATTTCTAACTGTGGGTAACCCTATGGAGCAGGAAAGGTTCATCTGAATTTAGGATTATAGCCTTGTATATAGTCTCTTAATTTTTTAACAACAAGCAGGTATTCATATATTAATTTTGTAATTATAATTGATTTTTAAAAAGACACAAAATTACAAATTACTGAACAACATGAGGGAAGACAGAATAAATGGGGAGATGTATATCTATGAAAAAACTCAATCTATAAAGATATCAATGTCCCTTGAATTAATTTATAAAATTAAAGCAATCCAAATCAAAATCCTAGGGTTTTTTCTTGGGGGGAGGGGTAAGTTTACAAATAATTATATGAGGAAATGGTTAAAATTGCCTTGGGAAAAAAAAGAAGGATAAGAGTAAAATTATTCTCAGAAATTAAAATGTGTTTTAAAACTAGCATTCTTTTAATAGTGTGATAAAGGAACAAGAATACAAAAGCAGCTTTTTAAAACTTCACGAAAACAAAGATCAAAAGAATATTAGGGTAGGAAATTCAAAGCATATATCAAGGAATTTCACTGGTGTGAAAGCTTTTTTTAATGAATTCACTTTAATGATTCCTTTTAAGTTCAAAGCAATGTTACAATTAAAATAAAAAGAAAATCAAGGGACATTTTTATAAGTTGAATACCTGTCTTTCACTTTTTATTGAACTCTAGCATGCTACACAAAAGTGTGTAGATCATAAGTGTACAACTGAAGAAGTATCACAAACTAAAGAAATCCATGAAACTACCACCCAGATCCAGCACCCAGAAACTCCCCTCCATCCCTTTCAAATCACTAGAGCCCTTTACTCACTCCCCAAAGTTAACCACTATTCGGACTTCTAACACCATAATTTGATTTTATCTTTTTTAAAATTTATAAAAAATGGAATCAGACAGTATGTTTTACTTTGCATCTTACTTTATTCATTTAACATTATGTCTTCCAGATTCAACTACACTGTTAACTGAACTTATACTTCATTTTCATTGCTGTATAGATTCCCACAGTGTACATACACCATTACTTATTTATCCATTTTATTGTTCATGGGCATTGGTTGCTGCCAGTCCTACCTAGTGAAATCAGATAGAGCAACAGACACTCTCAAACACTGTTGTTGGGAGTGTTAAGAGATTTCAGCCACTCTGAGAATCTGTTTGGCTTTATGTATCAAAGTTGAACACAGCATTACTTATGATCCAGCAACTGTGCTCCAGGTATACACCCAAAAGAAATGCATGAACTGGCTTACCAAAATAAATGTACAAGGATGTTCACAGTAGCATCACTCCTCTTTTGTTGTTATTATAATAAGCATGGCAACTGATATATCTGTCATGAATTTGAGATAAATATAGTAGATATATATTTTTTAGAAACATTGCTTGAGAGGCCATGAAATGAAATGCTTTATATGCTATGTAACTTGGCCAAATAAAATCATGACTAGAAATGAACTAAACATTACACTTAAGCCTGCTGGAAATAATAAGGTTCATGGGACTGTCATCTGTCAATCCTGTTACTGTGCTGCTTTGTTAAAAGAGCTACACAGCACCCAGCTCACAGTCTTTGCACAGCACTTGGACTTAAGATTTTATTTCGTCATGAGCTTGAGGGCTGCAGTAAGCTTTCCATTTAATAATTAGCTTCACTAATGATTGTCATCTTAAATTACTGTTAACTGAACCTGAAATCCACTTCATTAACTTTAAAAATATAAGGCCACTGCTAAATTGAATTTTAAATGTCAGCAGCTAAAATAACAAAGAAGAAAGAGATTCACTCAGTGAATTTCAAACCTCCTGTTCCACAGAAGATTAAAAAAAAAAAAACATAGCTATAACTCCATGTGTTACATATTCTAAAAACATCACTTAGAGAACATTTTCATTTTACAGACATTTTTAATCAAATCATAAATTAAGCACCAAGAAAAAAATCTATGAGCATAGAGAAATTATTTCTCAATATTTGAAACAATGAACTGCAAACACATCTTATTTAAGTAAGTTAAAACTTCAAATTATATAACAAAAGCTAGTTTCACAATTTATATTTAAAAGCAAAATGAACAAAATTATTTGACCAATTTATCAAAATAAGTCATAGGTAGCTTGTTCTGATTTTAGTAGAAGATTTTGAAAATTAATGTTAAACAAAGATTTACCAAAAGATTCAGCAATTCTACTCTTGGATATCTACCCAAGAGAAATAAAAACATATGTTCACCCAAAGACTTGTATGAGAACACCTATAGTAGTTTATTCATAATAGCCCAAAACGGGAAATAATCAAAATGTCCATCAATTGATGAATGGATAAACAAAATGTAGTATATCCATACAATGCAATACTGTTCAGCAATACAAAGCAATGAGGCAGTGATGCATGCTAAGATATGGATGAGCTTCAAAAACATTACACTAAGTAAAACCAGACACAGAAGACAATGCACTGCATGATTCCATTTATATGAAATGTCCAGAGAAGGTAAATTTATAAAGACAGAAAGTAGATTGGTGGTTGCCCCGGGCGGAGGTGGGAATGGGAAGTGACTGTCATTAGGAACGGGATTTCTTATTGGGGTAATGAAAATGTTCTAAAATTAAATATACTAAAAATCATTGAATTGTTCACTTAAATCAGGTGATTTTATGGTATGTAAATTATGCCTTAGAAAAGCCATTTTAAAAGTAAGACTGAATTTTGAAAATAAGCCAGGCTATTATGGGCTAGTTGTGGCTCGACATCAGTGCATATGATTCCTTTCTGTTGGTCATATCAAAAGTTCTGTCACATCGTCTATGTTTTTAGAAATTAAAGCTCACTATGCAAAAAAAAAACAATAAAACATATAAAAATTTTCAGTTAGCTAATATAACAAAGGATCAAGCTGATTTGAGGAGGTATTTATAGACAAATATGTATTTTTAAAAATATATATCCATAGGAAACAGAATAGTTTGACAGGATTTTGTTTTTTTAATTTATCTCCTCCTTCACCCTCACCTACAGAATTCCTTCTCCACCCAGGTTTCAGAGCAGTTGCTTTAAAACATAAATCAGATCACATCACTAGGCTGTGGAATGCCTTCAGCAATGAAAACAATCTTTAGCTGGCCCTTTGCTCCAGTCTGTAAGGCCCTCCGTGTTCTTGCCTTTGTCTGTATCTCTGCACTTGGTTTATGTGGTGTTACTCCTCCCGAAGTAAACTCGAGCCACTCTGCTCTTCTTGCTGTCCTTCCAAAAAGAACACCAAGCCTGATCCAGCCTCGGGGCCTCTATACGGCCACGCCTTGAAAGGCAGCAAAGCAGGAGAATGTGGTCCCTGCGGCCCAGACTCCCCAGTTCCTGCCTAGGTTTAGATACTAGCTGCGTGACTTTGGGTGACTTACCCCCGTGCCTCAGTTTAATGAGAATAGTAACTATCTACATCATAGGGCTTTGGGGAGGATTAAATGAATTAATATTTGAGAGGTGCTCGTAAGAACTTTAATATAAAATCTTCTTAAAAAGTATCTGCCTGAAATGATCTTGCCCTGATTCATTCAGAAGTTGGTTCAAATGTCCTCACCTCTACTTACCCCTCATTAAGTAGTCTCAACTCAATTTATTCAGTACATATTTATTAAATGCCTTATTTTGTGCCAGACACTGTTTTGTTGTTGTTGTTGTTGTTGTTGTTGTTTGGATCCAATCCGCCTTTAATTTTTTTTTAATTCAATTTTTTTGAGATATATTCACATACCATGCAGTCATACAAAGCGTACATTCAGTTGTTCATAGGACCATTATACAGTTGTGCGTTCATTCCGAAAATCAATTTTTGAACATTTTCATTATCACACACACAAAAATAATAAGAATTAAAGTGAAAAAGACAAAGTAAAAAAGAACACTGGGTGCTTTATTTTTCTGCCCCCATTTTTCTACTCATCCATCCATATACTGGATAAAGGGAGTGTGATCTACAAGGTTTTCACAGTCATAACTGTCACCCCTCATATGCTACATTTTTATACAATTGTCTTCAAGATTCAGGGGTTCTGGGTTGCAGTTTGATGGTTTCAGGTATTTACTGCTAGCTATTCCAATTCATTAGAACCTAAAAAGGGTTGTCTAATACCATGCGTAAGAGTGCCCACCAGAGTGACCTCTCGGCTCCTTTTGGAATCTCTCTGCCACTGAAGCTTATTTCATTTCCTTTCACATCCCCCTTTTGGTCAAGAAGATGTTCTCCATCCCACAATGCCAGGTCTAGATTCCTCCCCGGGAGTCATATTCCACGTCAGGCACTGTTTTAGGTGCTTGGCATACATCATGAAGGAAATGAAGATCCCAGCCCTCATGGAACTTACTTACTAATGGGGGGAGACAGATGATAAAGAACTACCACAGCAAATATTATAGCCACAGCAAATAAGAAGGGATGCATGCTGTGGAAGAAAAAAAGGAGAGAACAGGGTAAGGGAGACGGGGAATGCAGGAATAGGGTGCGGAGGAGTGGTTGGCATCATTATGAAGCACTCAGAGACTCTGAGAAGTCATATATAACAAAGAGTTGAAGGAGGAAAAGTATTCACTGAGAGGCCATGTGCAGGAAGAGTGCTGTGTGCAGGGGGAACACCCAGAGCAGAGCCCCGAGGCCGGATACTGCCTGGTCTGTTTGAGGACCTCCGAGAGGCCACTGGGCTGCAGAAGAGGGACAAGGAGAGAGTGGAGGGAGCTGTGGTCATAGAGGTATTAAAGGAGCAATCACATGGGGCCTCGGAGGCCCTTTAAGTTCTTTCTTTTCCGAGTGACGTGGGGAGTGAGACAGAGAGACGCAAGGAAGACTAAGATGGTCTTAGACCCTAAGGAGGACAGACAGACAATTCCCAACAATGCCCCTCTATCCCAATTATCTCCAATGCTTGATCCACAGAAACTGTGAGAAAACAAATTTGTATTATTTTAAGCAGCTGGCTTGTGGAGATTTGTTATGCAGCAAAGATGACGTATATAGGCGCCACTGAAGGGTTTTCAGCAGAGGAGTGAAGTGAACTGACCTGTGTTTCAGAAAATTCCAGCTGCTGTGTGGAGAATAGACTACAAGAGAGCAAGCATGTACTCCAGAAGCCCTGTTAGGAAAGTATTGCAATAATTCAGGCAAGAGATGATGGTGGCTTTGATGAGTGTGTGAGGTCATGAGGAGCATTCACATTTCCTCTTTCTCATAAAATTTTCATACATTTTTGTTACCATAATCATCTTCCTTTCCTGATCCTACCCCTAAATGAATGAAAGTCCGATGAGGACAGGTACCTTGCCCATCTTGTGCATTACTCTAACCACTGCATCTGAAGCACATAGTGGGTACGAAGCAAATGTTTGTGGAATGAGTGAAAAGAAGAACAAAACATTGCATGAATGAATGGATGGATGAGTTCATATCCACATTCTATCTTTGGAGGGGTACACATAAAATTTTGATGTATCATAAATGGGACATTTCAGATTAATGAAAGCAGTATTATTTTTAATAATTTTTACTGAGAGAGATAGCTATTTGAAAAAAAATTAAATTAGATGCTTATCTTATGCTATACACTAAAATAAATGTTCTAAAGAGTTTAATACAAAAAAAGAAACCAGAAAAGAACAAAAAGAAAATATAACTTAGTTATTTCAATATGGGAAGGGATTCTCCAATGGCAGTGACTTCAAAGAAAAGATTTATAGGTTTGATAACCCCCAAATTTTTAACTTCTGTACAGCAAAATCATCATAAACAAAATCAAAAACCAAACCACAAACCTAAACGAACATACAAAAATTGTTACCACATATAGCACAATGGGATAATATCTTTCACACATAAAGGCCACTTACAAATATATAAACAAAAAAAAGTCCTCTGTAGAAAAATTTGGCTAAAGTTTAGGAAGAAATAATTATATGTCATAAGAAAGATATATAGATGTTCAGTAAACATAAGAAATATCCAACCTTACTAGGAATCAAATACATGCACATTAAAACATAATAAAATTTAACACTTTTCACCTATCAAATAGGTATTAATTTCTTTTACGGCTAATACTTAGTGTTGGCCAAGTCACTGGTTAATGGGCTTTATCATACATTTTTCTCACATTAGTATAAATTGACACAACAGTTCAAGGGAAAATTCAGTAATATGCAGCAAATATCTTTAAAATGTCCATAGCCATTGACTGCCTAATTCTACTTATTTTAAATAAATTATCCCAGAAACACATAAAGTTGTATGTCCGCACGATAGATTCCTAGAGATATCAAAAATGTTATCATTGTAGGAAAGGTATTAATTATATTGGAAAATGTGTTCAATGCAATATATTGTTAAAGGAAAAAATTATAAAGCAGATTATGCAGACTGATGCCAATTTTTTAAATGTATACATATAAAATTTCAAATGGATGGTGGTTACATGAATATACATATGTGATTAAATGACACAGAACCATACACACACATTGTACCAATGTCAGTTTCCTGGTTTTTGATATTGTACTGTGGTTATGTAAGATGTAACCACTGGACTTAACCCAATGAAGTTTACATAGGACAGCTCTGAAATATTTTTGAAATTTCCTATGAATCTATACATCTAAAACAAGAACTTTTTACTGTACATACACATTTTAGAATATGAGGAAATACAACAAAATGTTAATAGTGGTTAACAGTGGTTTATGGGATTTGGGTGATTTTTATTTTCATAACACTTTTTAACTTTTTTGCAATGAGAAATCACAAAATGTTTCTATAATTTTATAATCAGAAAATGTTTTTATATTGTTTTTAACAATGTAAAAACCTAATGATATCCCAAGAATTAAAACTCTTTTTGATAATGTATGTATCAAAAAATACATACACACAGATATATATTTAGATATACCTATATATACACATATACATATATATATTAGATGTACATGTAAGGATAGATAGGTAGACAGACAGACAGACATGACTATTTATGAAACGTATGAGATGTTGGAACAAATTACCACAAAAATGTTTTGATTCAATGTAAAAGAGCATGGCTATGTGAGCAACAGACATAGCTTTCATATGAATTAGTGGTTAGCTCCTATGTTTTTAAACAAATTTAGTTAATA